>JAUTBZ010136189.1:0-13414 GCA_032361785.1 Lepetodrilus galriftensis | reverse complement strand
CTCCAATTATCATCTATTGGTGATTAGTAGGTGTTCTTTATTTAAAATATACCATAATCCAAATCAATCACGAACGCAGAAGCGCTACAGCGGGGGGTAGGCGATAATGGGTCCTGGGCGATAATAGGCCCGTAACCAGTATCTGGCCCCGAGCGTAGTCAACTTTTTGAGTATGCTCTCATGCTCAAGTTCATATTTTATATTGGGATTTGTGAACAAAACGTGTTGAACAAGAACTCGTACTGAACACAATCTCTGGGTCTGCTTGGATATGTTACACGAATGACTAGCTGGGCATAATGATAATGACGACACCTCAATAGGTTGTAGACTGTATAGCTGCTCACATTTAATCTAATATCTGCTTGTGGAATTAATTACCTCAATGTCATTAAAATCAGATCTCAGTTACGGAGCGAGTATCACAATATCTGTTTGAGCGTTAGTTTCGGATCTTATTTTCATAATCAATGTAAAATAGAACAACTTAAGTATTTAAAATGCGATCCTTTCAATAATAAATGGCAGAAAGCAGAAAGCAGAAAGCTGTTTGGCGGACTGGATGTTGTTTGTGGATCTGATCTGTACATCTGAACATCGTCTTACGTCATGAAAGGATATATGTTCTTTTAATGTGCGCCAGTGCTCCTGCTAATTCCAACGTCAATTTGACAGCGACATGTTAATATGCAACATTCAATTTGTTGTTATGACGACCAGTGAACATGGCACGTACTCTCAGCATGACCGCTGTTGGTGGTGATTGGACATGGCCAGAACAGAACAGAACAGAACAGAACAGTACAGAACTGTTTCCGGCCAAACATGTTAGCTTTACTTCATTACTCTTCTCACTTCAGTGCCTCAGAGCATACTTAACCTATTTTAAACATTACCTTTCTTGCACTACAGAAAGTAATATACTAGTATTTAATCGTCTTTAGTATAATCGTACGTTCATAACGGAGTGATGTATAGATAGAGATTATGAAGCCGTGAGCTCTCAGTAAAACAGCTCTTAGCTGGGGATGGCTATCGCCCGCCATTACACGAAAGTAAACTACAGAAAACCCAGGGCAGAAACTTCAGGAAGTGATTGAAATACTGTATTGATACCGGTACGTTCCTCTAACAACAACATTGTTTTAAGACGTGAATATAGGCTGTTGCACACATGCTTCTATGGAAGATATATTTATTATATGAAATAGGCCATATGCGTCCCTTTTTGCTTACATGGGTTGAAGACCGTCACCCAACATTTCACAAAGCTGTATACATATACACCCACCGCATGGCTATGGCCAGGCCCCCGACTGGTGTGTCCATCCACTTTGTGGTACTTTCATGGATTACGAGGACAATATATGAACGTCACAATCTTGTCCTCTAAATGGAACAGTGCATCTGCTACTAATATCATAGACGTCGACAACTTGCTTGTTGGTATACTCTATACGCGGTATCACCAATGTCATCAAAGTATGTCAACCCACCAACAACCCACTTCCATCAACAACACACTTCTACCGCCACCCTCCCTCCCTCACCCTTCTGGCACCGACACAGTCGTGCAGCGTGCAGATACGATAGTTTGGTGCCAAGAATCTCCTGAATGAATCCGTTCAAAAAACTTATTGGTATATTCAGAAAACTTAGCATTGGTATTCCGATGCTAATTATTTGTGACTATACGAATGTTTCATTTCCCTGCAAAATATCCAGTATCGCTAGGAATTGCTGCCATGTGCTTTTTTAAACTTCTAAATTGTGTTCGGTAGCATGCGCAGTCGACTTCTTCCGCTTGAGTACATCCGGTTATGTGAAACCAACCTTCTTATTAATTCCAAATAACATTTAGTATTAAAGTAAGATATCTATGCGATGGTACGATGTATTAAAGTAAGATATCTATGCGATGGTACGATCGTCCCCTGAAGATTCTTCATTAACAGGACTAATTAAACGAAATATGTAGGTATCGTCCATGACTTCAATTGTAGTTGAGGTAATAAAACTATACATAACATTCTTACTTAGATTACCAGAATGATAGGCACACGTGCTTGGTTAAATTGATCAGAATTGCTCCAAGAGAAATACAGTAAATCAAGCGTCTTGTTATTCCAAGCACAGAGAATGGAGTGATGTTTACATTAAGACTATTCCTGTCGCCATTGTGAGACTGTTAGAGATAAGGTTTATATATATACTCTGCATATAATATAGTTTACAGATAGCGTCTATATATACACACAGCCGACAAGACAGTCTCCGTCCATGTATACAGACCCTGTGTTGTCACTTCCAATTGTCGTCAAATTTCCCCCGGATGTAAGCGGCTTGTTGGTCTCTCTACAGGGTAATGCAGTAATGATTCATGATTATACCTGGCTCCATTCATTAGTGAGTATTACTACAGCACTAATTCTAATGGTTCCTGCAAATGTTGATTGATCATGATCATGCTTCTCTGACTGGTGTCTGGAGTGTGCGCACCACACACTGTACAGGATCTGTTGTGTTCTGTGTGTACTGGAACAACCAGGCAGTAGATATACCCCGGTAAAACGAACACTTCTGGTAAATCATAACAATCAGTAAAACAAAGAACACTACTAACATAAGGTTATCTCTTTGTTGTCCATCGATGTGTGCTAAAGTGAAATAAAATTCAATCACAGTGGCAGATAGGAAATAATATAGGCATGCAATGTAATGTAAATATATAGGCATGCAATGTAAATATATAGGCATGCAATGTAAATATATAGGCATGCAATGTAAATATATAGGCATGCAATGTAAATACAGCGATCTGCAACCTCCATATACTATAGTAAAAAGTAACCACACCTGCTGATTGAAATTATAACATTAACTGACATGCTGAACGAGATGCCTATAGTCAAAGGTAACCACTGCGATAGTAAACGACCTGCTGTAGCTAAGATATGCCATAGTCGAACCAAACTTACATGCTTTACAAGGATACAGAAATAGCGATATAAATCACGAATACGTAGAGGAAATTCTTTACAAACTGTAAAAACAAATCATTAAAAGATCCGAAACCAAAATACTTCCCCTGACTATACCACCTCCCTTATCCTGCACCATCTGCCACCTGCACCATCTGCCACATCCCCTATATTTGTAACATCTGAAACATCTACCGCATACGCTACATAGATCTAGTACATCATCTAGCTATAAGTAGGATAGATCTGCAGCATAAGTTATCTACTATCTGCAACAACTTCAACATCTACATATTCGCCAACCGTAACACCAGCTAGATCTTTATCATCTTCAAAATCTGCAACATCTACCGCCTGCACCATCTGCGGCGCCCGCACCCTCCTCGTTATAGCAGTATACAGCATACACCACTGCGACTGATATGACCTCATATTGGCTGAGATGCTTAACCTCTCGTCACAGGTATCGCTGTTCACGCATGTCCGTTCACAGTAGACGAGGCCTGTGGAAGAAAGCCATGTTATTTCTATCTATTTCAGCCCTCTGTGGATACACAGAGAAAACTTACCTTCTATTACACCTAAACGTACAGTAATTAGCATACATCAGATAATGGGAGCAGTCGACATATGGGTTAATGTTTATGAACGAACCACTTACCTCGACCACCAGGTGGTGCCCTCTGTGTGTCTATATCTTCCTCTCACCCTACCTCCCCTCTCCCTCCCCTCTCCCTCCTTCCGTACTTTCATGATATCTATCTACATCTTCTTTCTCCTTCCCTACATCCTCTTTCACTATCCATATATTTGTCTATCTGAATCTCTCTGCCTGTCTTGTTATTTCTCCCTCTCTCTACTTCTGTCTCTCTCTGTCTCTCTGTCTCTCTCTCTCTCTCTCTCTCTCTCTCTCTCTCTCTCTCTCTCTCTCTCTCTCTCTCTCTCTCTCTCTCTCTCCCTTTTCCCTAAATAAACCCATCTCTTTAATTCCCACCATACTCTCTGCTTCCTTCTTTGTGCCATTGTTTCCCTCTCTCTCTCGCTCTCTCTGTCTCTTTTTCTCTCCACTCTCTCTCTTTCTCTCTATCTCTCCCTCCCTCCCCATATCTCTCTTTCTCTCTCTATCTCACTTCCATTTTCTCCTCCATTAACTATCCCCTCCCCATCTCTTCCCTCACCCCCTCTCGCTATCCTCGCGTGCACTGACCTCACATTTGTACCTACTATACTTGTACCTGTGTTAAATTAGGCGCAGACGTGTAGGTTAAGGTTAGGGGAGTCTGGCTACTTAAATGCTAGGAGGCTGTGTGGACATAATATACCGTGGAATAATTCGCCATGTGCTTCCGTCATATCTTTATATATACATGTAGCAGTAATTCATGCTATACAGACAGCTGCACTGCACATTCTAATAGGACGATCTGAATAGTGTCCATACTATATGGTGTGTACGGTAGAACGGACAGGATCGGATGCACTGAATATGTACGATAAAACATGATGCGCTCAACGACAATGGTGGCACATCAGGAGCATCGTTATGTCTTCGTGGAGGAACGTTTTAATCCTTCTGGATCATCAGAATGTCCTCCACGAACAGCTCAACGATTTCGTTATGACAACGATAGCTTCGGGAACATGGCCTCTGAACAGTAGTCTGTAGTTATCGCGTGTATGTACATTCGGATATGATGCCATATAGCATCTGTATTATGTTCCGAGGACCATCGTCTGCAGAATGATGTGCATGTTAGAACGCGATGTACGAACAGTGTCATGTCCGGCCAGACAATGTGTCCTTCCAGATAGTGTATGTGTATTTCACATTGCACATACACGTATCTACATAGTATACATAGTATACATAGTATATATTTCACTTCGTCCACCTATAAGTGGTAGTAAATAGTATCAATACAAAAATGGTTTGACAAACTTTTACACGGCTAGGAACCATAGATGAGTGATCACATTTTATCTAGATCTTGACACAAACACATCTAACAGTGGGACAGATGTACATTGAGTGGTGCCCGCTAATGAAAGTAAACACGATCAAAGCAAAATCTCGCTAATTCTCGTTTGTTTGGGGATCCAGACAGCTCTTCCGGAAACTGGGTCGCTTGATTGTCGGCCGATACCAGTCTGTCGGAATTCTAGGAAGATGATTACTGCGTTGTCAGCCAACACTAGAGTTGTGGATTTGTCATAATAACGCAGCCACAAGCTGGACGCGGGGAGGGGAGGGGGAGGAATTAACTCACACTCCCTGGTATACGGGCAGTCTGTACCTATGGCAGAATGTCAACTACATACCGCTGTCCAAGAGAGATATGATCATACATGTGCGTCTGCCTTTCTTACATGGACATCAAAGACATCAGACTTGCTCTAATATATAACTGTCATTTGTGTACAAAATACCAAGAATATGTAAACTCAAGAAACACGTATAGTATGCATAATGAAACAACATTATCTACAGATCTAGATATCTTCCGAAAACATGGATCCCGCATGCGTGTAGTCGATGACCCAGAAATGTAGAAATATCAATTGTACGCTCGCCTCGTGGGTAAAGCTGCTCAATTATGATATGAATACCCGACTACTATATAATAATGCATCAATGCTAGCAGAGGTATCAACATGTATCCGACAGGATATTTCATATAGACCTAGTTAATACTATCAATTATTTTCCTCTCAGCAATATGAAGGGTCGCGGACTATATTGGATCATTCATTGTATACGGTTTGTCGTGTATACATTCCATACCAAGACTCCTGTTATTTTCAGGGCTAGACGATTTTGAGTCACATTGCCATCTCATCCTACCGGGTACCCATTCCCTGGCTGCTAGGGGTACTGGGGTATTGCATATTTGTCATTTAGCTGCTGTGACACCACAGGTCTTCCATTCTGTCTCAGAATATGGTACATACCCGGTACACCGACACACACACATTCACCACCGAAGAAGGCGACACTAATTATTAAGTTATCAGGTGTTCAGGTGTTCAGGTATTCCCCGGTCCATTGGAGAGATTAAATCACCATGACAAGATGGCGGAGGATCTCTGCCAGTATCACATTCCGTCATTGCCAGTATTATGTCATGGTGTTACACAAACTCAATATATGTCACATTTCCAATTTACGAAGCACGTGCGCCGAGAATAGAACAGTGGCGCCTTTGTAACCGAGCGTGCAATCAACAGTGGAATGCGATAGCCGAGATAGGATACAGGAATATCTTCAGACGCATACTACAAGACATAAATACATCAGCTACTCAGCACACACGCACACTACACACGCACACATAGAAAAAGGCCCGCACATATGACAACGGATGCTATATCCCCCAATAGAGCATAATCGTCAATAATTCTCATTTCAAATTGACAGTCATCAGTGCAATGGCGTTGATAGCAATCTCTTAACGATGACACACGGCCCCGGACACTGATTCCAGTTCCTCAATGTCAGCGTCTTCCCCCGGGAACCCGAGTGCAGCTTGGTGAAACTCTGTGTATGCAAAACTCGTTTGCTTGTTGATATATGGAATTCTATTTCTACAACTGGCAGCGTGGCTTTCATAATCTGCCAACCTATCGCTAATCTCACCACATACCCCTCATCAAGACTACCAGGTAACGTTATCCATATGAGCTTGTTCTGCCAACAACAGTTACTCATACCTGGGGTGTTTATCATCCATTCATATTTGTATTTCCAACGGAATAACAAAACGTTTCCACTTAGTCATGTTTTTATGCTCTTATACCCTAATGCCCTACTCAGGGTTAGGGTTAGTTTGCAGTCAATTATTACGATTACTGACTTCAATTTAGTATGTCAAAATATTAAGTAGTTGTACCCGGACAAAACTCAACAATGACAGAAATTAACTGATATTCTGTAAGAAACATGATCATGAATTCTACGTAGCCAAATAAGTATTAAAGATTCTTCTGAAAACGGAAGCACTGAGAATGTAATGAATGACGTTGGAATCAGGGTGGCACTGTGGACATACTTCCACGTGGGATGATTGACAGTGGTAGATAATATTTAACACTTTGAACAAAAGTCCTTGTATGAAAGTGGGTCATTCGAGAATTTCGTAAGCTGTAAATACTAATATATACGTAGGCAGAATTGAGATCATTGGTTTTCAGTGACAAATCGACATTATTTCTTCGACGTCCAGATGGCATCTGTTGTCCAAGCATAATTAAGTGCAACAGATGGACAAATAGGTTTACACGCTGGTAAGGCCAACACTATCTGACCTGTATTTACTAGCATATATCCCACTCTCACATAGCATATATCCCACTCTCACATAGCATATATCCCACTCTCACATAGCATAAACCCAAGACCCTACCACAAAGCATATATCCCAGACCCTCTCTCTGTGTGTGTGTGTGTGTGTGTGTGTGTGTGTGTGTGTGTGTGTGTGTGTGTGTGTATGTGTGTGTGGTGCGTGCCCGCGTGTGTATGTGTGTGTGTATATGTTACGGTCAATATATTTAATGCCTGAAATAAAAAACACTGTGCAACGATTCAGTCCCACATAAGGCGTTTTGGACATGAACATGCATATTGTACATGCTTATCGATCTTAAATATGTTGTACGGTTTCACTGATTAGCCATTTGAAAATGGATATTTATGATACATTATGTAACTGAACTTCACTTGAAATGGACACAGTGCGTGTTTCCAAGCCACTTGTTGTGAAGTCGATAAGGAGTCGTTTCCGCAGAACAAACTATCAGTCAATCTGCACGTGCATTAAAGAAACACGTACATCATTATACAGACAGGTTGTGCAATAGCAGTGGTGTTATTATATGCTTTAATTGACAACCATCTCTTCATGGTCTTCAAAGTTAGTGCTTAACAATGATTCAGTATATTGTTTATCGATTACTATCGCCTGCCTGTGTTTGCGCTTCATTTGTTGTCTTGTACATAACAAGAGATGCTATGCGTATGGTACAGTATACGCTGTGGACTGTCTTCCTCGTGGTACTGTCTACTACTACTGATAGATATAACAAATAGCAGATATTAGAGATGCTACACACTAACTTACCACGCTCCCCCGACTTGTCTCAACAAAGAGAAGATAACTATATGCTGACTCTTCATCATTCGGCAATGTCTATCCAGATATTTTCCATTACAAAACATATACGTATTAATGACACGTACATGTGCTGCAAGTGGGTCGAATTCTATTTATAGACGTATCCAGTTTACTGATTATGGTGATAAGCGTGTAGGTGAAATGTGCATGATTATTGTCTTTTTTACGTACCTTACGTCTCCTCACGATTTATTACCCGTGAACCATGCTGAACAACATAATTCATGTCTGAGTCAAACAGAAATTTAAGGATACGATCCTTTCTAACGTTGTATTAAGATTTTCTTTTGATTTGTAGTCACTTCTATGCATATACTTCTGTTATCACCGGAACTCCTAGTTTTAAATGATACTCTTCGAAATGCTATGACCCACTTGCAGCCGCTATATCTAAGGAAATGTCGTTAAATATCTACTTCATTCCAAATTTAATTTACCTCACAATGGGGCGCCATAGAGAGATGAAAATACTTTTGGAGTGATAACATATTTGCCAAGGGAATGCACTTTGGAAGTTGCATTCCAATTTAATGCAATAGACACGACCATCGATCATTTTAAAAACAATTCATGTGCCTATAAATAATCGACTGTGGCCTCTGTATGTGCATTTTATTGGTGGAATGCCTCGACTGCAACTCTCTTGTGTGCTACAACCACTCACCCACCAAACCATGGGGTGAGGTCAAAGAGACAAGCGCTTGCAAGCGGCTTACAAGCGGCTTACCAAACTAGCCATTGTCTCAAGAGTCGTATGAACCGTACATGGGACATGGAACCAGTTTAGCAAAGCGACTTACTCAGCCCTTGTGTGTTTGAACGCACCCCTGGTCATAGCGTCAAAGTATTACTGTAGAGAATTGCCCAATACAATGGCCTAATAACACCAGGGATATGTTCAGGCTGCACCACTCCTACATTATACACTACGCTACTTTTCTACAAACTATACAGTAGTGGTTGGCTGAACTGGTTCATAGGAAAATATATAAAAGGAAAGCGGTTTGTGCAGATGTCCAGTTCATTCTCTTCATATTGGATGTTCCTACATTTTCCTACAAAACACAACGGGGTCCAGATCCGTAGTGGAAAGTAATACTACATATGAAATGCACTGCCTGAATGGCTTTCGTAGAACTAGATAGTACTATGTAGACATAAATAGTGCAGCCTGAACGCACCCATGTTACCACTAATGGGAGATACCGGAGAAGGCACATTTAACAAAACGCCACATGGGATGTCATCTTACGCTATATGTAACAGTTACTGGTTTATATATCACACACTGTTAGAGTGGCTATATAGAGAATACGTATGTCCATGTGTTTATTTGAGATTGCAACACCCCGTAACACTCTGCTCACACAGCCCAGACTGAGGCCGTGTGTACAGTAGTCTTTCCCATGTTTCAAGTGTAATGAAGTTACGATCACACTGTGTTATAACTGTGATACCAAGTAGGCTACGTGCATGTGATGGCTGGTGTTTGTCTGTATGCAATCCTACTGAAGCCAGGAAGCGGGGGAAAGACTTTGGTCGCACATGTGTGTTTGCCGAAACATGACATGCTCAGAACAACTTGATTGTTTGGGTATGACGATCCATATACGTGTGGACTGTTTCATGAAGCTATGCTCTCTTATAAGACACGAGCGCTTCATGAAGGTGTGTCTAGATTGGGTTCCACCCCAGCGTACAGCAGACACGTAGTCCAACGATAGGTTCTGCAATATATCAATGGCTATCAATTATCGCTATTATATCCAAGAGTAAATGTAAAAGAAACATGAGACCGGATGAAAGAGTGTGTTCTACGTAGTGCGATCAAGTTATTAGGAACATTACGTTACATGTACTATTGCCATGAAGTATTCCTAGACAGCTGGAACTAAATAGTATCTCTACAGATTATGCGGGATGAAGCAATTAGTATGATCTAAGGAGGACCAGCTTTGATAGATGTCATACTGTACTGGGCCTAGTAGTGATTATAGATACCATAGCTATGCCCGTCCAACTTTCATATGAACAGTACGTTGTTCTGAGATCATTAATGTACAGTCATTACAGAGACAAGTGTATACGTGTACATGCACGCGCGCACGCACACACACACACACACACACACACACACACACACACACACACACACATACACAGTCATGCATACCCATACACACACACAGACAGAGAAGAGAGAGAGAGGGAGAGAGAAAGAAAGAGAGAAACAGAGAGAGAGAGAGAGAGAGAGAGAGAAAGAAAAAAAAATTCAATCATATTTCTTTCAACGGTAGTGATAGTCAAGACACTCACACGATAAAACTGTACACAATCAATATCAAGAATTGATACTAATATATTACGTACATCTAATCGTCTCCACCTTCTGACGGCTCTGATAGGCTCTAGACTTGCAGACATCTTTGCTGCTGAGAATATCTGAGTGAACGGACAGGGACTGGAAGCTAGACGAGATGATGACGAGCAGTGATATCCAATATGACTCCAGGCAAGACCTGTTCTTGTCAAACCGGAAACTGGCAATAATCAACCTTTCGTTTCTTACCCGACAGTTAGTTAATTTAAAATTACAATTAACTGTTTTCTGTCGTCCTTCAGCGATATTGAAACTAGAACATATGGTTACGACAAGTCTCGATTCCTATAGCTTACTGATACAGTGTCTACCCTGCTGGTGATAGTATATATGTCTTAGTATAAATGGTACGGCTAATAAGTGATATTGTCTTTAAACACATGGCATTTTGCGATTCGCAACTGTGACATACCTTCTCTCATTTAATTTTGGAAGGATTAAATATATAGAGAATATTAAACGAGATTCCGTGTCATACCATTTCTTGTATTTACACTCGTGACTAGTTTTGGTATCTAACGAGCGAAAGCGATTCTACGTTGATGTGCGGATGAAGATCTCGGTGTGAAGACGCTATAAAACAGCACATTTAGGAGGATTCTGAATAGTTGCTGGGGCATTAGTATATGTGAGACTTGCTGTGTCACAACTATGAGGTACTTTGAAAAAAGGAAAAAGCGGTGAACGTTCGCTTCGAGTTTTGATCTTTACAACTGACAGAGGCATCACTTCAGCTTTCTACAGGTATATACTAGTATATGGTATATTACCATGGAACATAAACATATAACAAGTATTCTTGTATCATCTTGAAAATAACTCATTGGTAAATGTGTGTTTGGTTGATCGCAGCCTCGTAGACGGAACATAATTATGTTAGTTCTATTTCTGGGTACTATCTACACTGGATTAGAACGTGTCGTACATCATGTGTAATTGGAAATTCTTGAAATCATATCAAAACGTAAAAGAACAGGTTTCTTTTTAATTTGTTAGTTATTGTTTTGGAACCCGCTACGAATGTAAGTCTGGGTGCATGAATCAAGTATATCACTGGCACACTAGTTTAGCTAACCGTATTGTAGCGATACAAATCTTGATTGCAATGGACTTCTACACTTGTAGCTGCTTCCCACATTTGAACTTACAATCAGTTGTAGCTATAAATGTTTTGTGCAACGGGATGCGCAACTTGTAGGTATATCTGCCTAATGTGTATTTGCAGCGGAAACAAATCCCTCTTGTGACAAACGCCGCACTATTCTTAATACTAATACTGGAGATAAGTAAATATGGGTTTGTAATGTTGTTCTGTCCTATGAGCATTTTGACCGGAGGTATTATCCGTGGGACATTTTCCTTCGGTGAAGTTTTACCGTACTCAACCAAATATATGAAGGCATGCTATTTTGAGGGGAAGCTTCCTACTAAATTTCGGCTTGGGAAATCAAGAGCCAATATTCTTCTGATGGGTCTGCAGGTTTTTGAACATTGCATGGAGGCGCATCCCTTGCCAAGTATTCCTGGAGGGCGCGAAACAGTCAAGTGGGTCAGAAGGACGTAGGATAAGCAAGTAGCCATGAGTGACACAGACAGGACAGTCACGTGTCCCTGAATGACTCGGAACAGTCACAGAGATCGTGGGACAGAGCAGTGTGTAGCAAACACAGACCTAGACTTGCTAACATACAGCGACAGGCTGTAGCGTAAACGGCCAATATGTCTGTATTCTCTTGGATGTTTCTATGTAGGCGTCTCGTCACGAGATAATGTGATCATGCTAAGAGCATTGCATGCGATTAGTGAGTCGCTGTGGGCTATTGTTAGCTGCAATGGTCCTAGATCAAGCATGACATGCCCACAGTGGGTATTAACCTAGGAATCATTATCAAAGTCCATCATGAATCAGACATATCTAGGAATTGAGTGATCAGTTGATGACCACCATTTAACCATTCTGCAGTTCATCTTCTCCTGTGATGACCTCTGTGTTGACCACGTGGGGCTGGGAACGCGGCACTGTCAGAATAAGTAGCATATACATCCCCCTTCACTCACAAATAGAACACATTTAACTGAGGTACTATAATTAACTTATTACGGTAAGGTGCCGTGATGTTACCAGGAAGTATGGTGTGGGCATTTCTCTTCATAGTTATACAATTCCGGGCATTTCCTCCCCGGCTCTCTGCATACCTAGGACTAATCTTCTGGCTATTCAGTCAGTCATACATGGTAATATGTGCATTACAAACGTGACTGACAGATACATCAATCAGTTGATTCCGTTCATTGGTCTAATTGCCTTTGTTAAGACCGTGTTCTTTGACTTTTGACCATCTTCTCTGTCACGTCGCTACGCAGACCATCAGTCAAGACAGTCGTACCGGTACCGTGAGGTTAATCCGAGGAGATAATTGTGTTAAATAGGGCAGTAATAGGGAAGTTTTAGCACTGTCAGACACCTCTACCATACTTAGTACCTAGTACACGCGTACTGCTAAAATAGCATAGTATTGTGAAACTCAACTATCGCTGTCTGATACATCACATCTTCTGATACACTACAGTATACTTAACTCATACATTGTAGTGTATGAGGGGGTCTTGTCGTAATATTGTGCTGAAAGTGTTACCTTAACCCTCTCCCTGCTGGATTAGGCAAAAGCACTGCTCATTAGGGCATGAACGGAGAGGGTTAATATGTACGTAGTTTAAAGTCAATCGTACTTGTCTGCGATACATAACAACCTGACAAAGGATAACGTTGTTTTACAATGTAATAAATGTTGTATTATTTTGACCTCGACACTTATACTGACTATAAAAGTAAATGCCTAGTCAGGTTGTTTATCAAACTAAAGTCACTGAACCTGAAGGTGAAA
>JAUTBZ010136178.1:0-13416 GCA_032361785.1 Lepetodrilus galriftensis | reverse complement strand
AACTTTGAGACCCCCGAAATTCAATCGTACAGTAATGGTTGTCACCACAGTAAATCACATCACTTAGGTCCCATAAAAAGGAATACGTTTCAGGGTACATTTCTATAAGAAATATGGGTCAATAGTTGTGATGAGTCAAATATCGGATAGCATCGATTAAAGTCACGTTGCACCCTGCCGATTTCGATAATCGATGTTGTTTTGTCAGAATCGATTATCGGTACTTGTAAGCAACTGTTTAAAACAGCTGGTAAACAGCTTGCAAACCATGCACTTGAACGAGTCAAAGGGTTACGCAATAATGGCGCCTGCGAGAGCGAGGATCCCCTTGGTATTTTCAATCACCCAGGCCTAAAGACAAAATCTGAAGTGTGGAAGTTGTTTGGCTTTCACAAGTTAGATGAACACCTACCATTGTTAAAAGCTAACCTAGACATGTGGTTTGAACCACATACTGTAGCATACTACTACATACTCAAGTTAGAAGGGAAATAACAAGCATGAACAGTCATCCGATTATAATCGGTGGAATCGCATCGGTTGTGTATCAACCGATTATAACCGATAATCGATTATGGATTTCCAATCGATGTCCCATCACTAGTCAATAGGTAGGGTAAAGTTAGTTTTTGTTTTTCTGTTTAAAAATTATTAATAATGTAATATGTGTATTTGTATACCATATTTCAATCAGTTTTCAGACTAAAGAATCTTGAAAGCGGTTATATAAACCCCTATTTAAAAAAAATATATATATTTAAATACAGTACGAAGCATTATGTCTCACCTATTCTTACTTAAACAAAGTTAAACACAACTATTTATTTTAATGTTGACCTTAGTGTAACAAAAACATTTCAGTCACATGTCAAAATCTGGGTTGGTCAGGTTACCGGAAACAAAAGTATTTTTATCGGGTGGCCTTAAAGACTGTTTGCAGTATTACCATAGGCTGCATGTTTATTTGACATTAATATCACAAAGGTATTTCTGGAAGAACAGGTACATTACATCCGTTGTTTTGCGTTGAAATGACATATGTTGCTAAGGCATGCTATAGGCTCTGCGTATGTGATCTGAACTCTGACCCCCCGAGTTCTGTCAATAACGCTGGTGTTAGGAATGCATTGCCTGTGGAAATGGTATAACCATTCACTCGAAAAACATGGAATATTTAAAACATTTTCCTCGTTTCCATGTGTGTGTGTGTGAGTATGTATGAGAGTGTGCATGTGTATGTGGGTGTAATACGAATGTGCATACAAGTGTATGGGTGCATTATGTTTGCCGGGCGAGAGAGAAAGAGAGAGAGAGAGAGGGGGGGGAGAGAGAAAGAAAGAGAGAGAGAGAGAGAGAGAAAGAAAGAAAGAAAGAAAGAAAGAAAGAAAGAAAGAAAGAAAGAAAGAAAAGAAAGAAAGAAAGAAAGAAAGAAAGAGAAAGAGAGAGAAAGAAATATAGGGGAAGGACAGAGTGAGGAGGGACAGTGAGAGAGAAGAAAGATAGAGGGACACAGAGAAAAAGAGATAGATAGAGGGAGGGAGGGACACAGAGAAAGATAAAGAAAGAGACATACAGAAAGAAAGAGAGAGAGAAAAAGGGTGACAATTCTATGGCACACTAACGTGTCTTCTCGTCATAATTGGGCATGGCGTCTGCAATAGAACTCGCCCCATACTCTCAAACTCGGTCATGCGGAACCCTCAAAGCGCTGAGATAAAGGAGGGGGATTAGATTTAAATTGAGATCTTTTCATGTGGTGGAGTGGTCCTGGCTGCAGGTTAGCAGCAACACGTGTGCCGTGAACCACAACACCGCGTCTGTTGATTTGGTAACAGTAACTTAAACTCAGTCTTAAACCCATGAATGCTAGACTGTAACGCTCACACTACACTGTACACTCCTTGATAGGCCTAGCTCAAGGATAAACAGGTCTCCAATACATTTCTTGAACATATTCTGTTGTGGGTTAAATTTAGGCCTTAACACTAGTGGTATTAACAGAGAATTTTTTTAAAAGAATTCAGCAAGAGGATAATATCATTGTACAGTTTTTTTAAAGTAGTAAATGTGTGTATTTATAGAAATGTGTGACTTGAAATTACATTAAATCAATACTATTCCTATTCCTGACCAACACTATTCCTATTCCTGACCAACACTATTCCTGACCAACACTATTTCTATTCCTCCTGACCAACACTTCCTATTCCTGACCAACACTATTCCTATTCGTAGTCAAAAGTTCTCTTGTATCAAACGGCCGAACTAAGGTAACATAAATTATGACCGTGGCAATGGTGTAGGCTATTGCTAAAGTTGGAGCAAGTAATACAGTACAGAGGTAAGCCATGTTGTACAGTAATGGAGAGTCCAGTACAGGGATGTACATAATAGAAACCCAGATGGCATGGCAAAGAGTGGCATGGCAGAGAGTGGCTAAGGGTGGATTTAGCTTATCGTAGACTGGTATATCTTGTGGGTTTTGTTTCAATTGTGTTGTAGAAATGTTTTCAAGATTCTTTCACATATATCACATCCTCGCAACCCAGTGGTACTTATTCAGTTCAGAATCTACTAATGTGGTATATATTTATAGAGAGAAAATTGCGCAAACAGTTTAGGAGCTATATAGAGAACAATAACATATTTCATTGGGGAAATGATTTCATTGGTTGGCCGTTTGCGCAAGCTTCCCTCTAGACCTTTTTTTTAGAGTTTCGTACAAGAGAGCACACACAAGCGGAATGAATAGACAACGGCAGAAAGCAACGGAGAGACAGTACAGGCCAAGGCATCATATCAAGAGCCACAGTAGACTATACCTCCTCACTCTATCACAGTCCATCTTCAAACTGTGTCCAGTGCACACATAGATCTGCCATGAAGACAAGACGTAGCTTGCTCTCTGCGGAGATTACACAGTGGTCATCCTATGAAAGTGACCGGTCTCGAAGGTCAAGAACAGAATGGATCCACTCAATTGGGCCCGAGAGATCACACAACGCCGCTGATTTGTTACAAGCACCATTTGTTGAGTCAAGATTGGTACCAGCAAAAGCAAACACGCTGTCTGTGGTTGCACCTGACAGTTGATATATTACATACAGTATACTTGGCCATAGTCGACCACATCAACAGTCTTCAAACACTGGGTGGCGGGAGGTGAATTAATTACAATAGGGCATCTACAGTTGCCAGGGCACCAACAAGGTTAAGAGTTACGTTATTTTTAGTACTGAAGCAATGTTTGAAAATCTTAATGAATGAATGAATTAATTAATTAATTAATGTCCTTTACGTAGCAGCGGGAATATTTCAACCATATGCGTAATGAAAGTAGCTAGCTATGATTCAAAGATAAGATTTTCTATTATCAACATGATCAATCATAAAGTAATATTAATAAATCTAAAGAAGTAATAACATGCCAGCACTGCTTACACAATTTATCATTCAGTAGTGCGAGATTAGGTGTAGGAATATATTTCAATGAAGTCTGAAAGGACTGTACGATGTCCATAGCAACATGAATCACATATTTTCTCTAAAAAGAAACTATGACTGGTGAATAGAGAATATTTGTTATCTTTCTTAAGAAAATTAACTATGACTGGTGAATAGTGAATATTTGTTATCTTTCTTAAGAAAATTAACGAAAACACCTTAATTTCATGATGGTCGTGAATGGGTAAAGCATTAATTCAATCAATCAATTTCATGATAGCTATATTTAAAGACAGCTCAACACTTGTCAAACTTAACAAAATTGAAATTATAAAATATTTTGACATCAAACATTATCAGATGATAAAATACAAAGTAATAGAAATATTTAAATTAGATTAAATTGAGAACGATCAACTAAGGAAAAAAAATAATAACTTTGTTATAATAAATGTCAGTGAGTTTCCATTCAGTGTTCATATTAATCACTTTTCCACAGAATTCAATGTTCTTGAATGAAACAAATAAGAGTTTATTAGGTATAAACTTGTCAAGTAATTTATTATGTGGTTCTCTATCAAACAAGTTGCATTGAACCAACAAAGTATTTGTATTGTATGGGAAATCTATTCAACCAATCAAATAGCAGAATACAATACAGTTATCAAAGAGAGACTATTTCCCTCACTGCAGATCAACATCCAGACTTTTGTTTGGAGTTCTGTGTCTGTCCGGTTCCGATCAATCTCGAAAGCCAAATGAATTTTTTTGACAGATTTATCAATATGCTGTCACGTCTACACAATCCATTTTATTACACTCGTATTTCTCCAGATCAACCAACAAAAGCATAAATTAATCAGGAAATTCTTGTGTTTCCATCCCACTTTCAATGTTTCCGTTTTGTGCTATAATACCTCCAAGTCGCCACACACTCAGACGACCAGACCAGAACGGCTCAGATACAAAATTTAGAAATTGCGGATAATTGTGTAACAGATATGAAAATTACCCGTGGAGTGGAATGAAATCTCAACTGCTCAGGACGTATTAGGAAATTAACGTTAATGATTTGTCAAGCTGTTAGGAAAATAGTTCTCAGCTGCAGGGAGAGGCAACAAATGACTGAGTCATAGGGCAAAAATAATAACTCGTTTTCCCAAACACTGAAAAAGAATTGTCAATGTAGCCACTATTTCCAAAATACTTTGCACAACATGCAGATAAAGATCTGACAGCAACATCTTGTTAAAAAACAAATTACTTCATTTCTTAAACCACAATACCAGGTAAAGTTAAATAATTAAAAAGTATCATAATGAAAATAAATAATAAAAAACGAAGTATTCAATAGAACAATTTGTTACATGAAAAGTATTAAACGTATTGATACCAAGTTAAAATTAATAGTCTGGACAATGAAATGCCTTAACCCTCTACCTGCTGAAGGCGAGTTAACTTGCCCGATCACATGCAGAAATAGAACACTTTGATTTTATTAACAATACATCTTTCCAAAGAACCATTATAGTTATTTTATACATTTAATAAATAGGCCTACCATAACCATAACACAACAAATGAAAAATTAATTTGACTTTTATCATTGAATTCAGATATAAAAATATTAAGATCACTCACAGACGCTATCAAGTATTGAGAATATCTAAATAATATGATCAAATCAACAGTGATGGCATTGAGGCCAATACAAATACTCAATTGATATTCGTTGCAGGTTCCAGACGGGCAACGCTTCATAGCCGATAATTCAGTTGTGAGGATGGCTCTACATGCATCATACCATATATCCTTGGTATTAAGTCCCTTGCCAGATATCGTACACGGTTACAAATACTTTTTCGGAATCAATACATCCACAGATCCATGAATTGACAGATCCCTGAATCAACATTTACTCCTCAACCCAAAACGAACCCCCCCACAACACCCCACCCATTCCTGTCTCAATCCTGAGCTGTATTTCTTTATCAAATTGGAATATTTACATTCGCTTTCTTTATACATTTTTTAATCAATCACAAATCGAAAGAATGCCCCTTTAAGGTCTACAAAGTGATGCCTTGGTGCAACTCAGGGGGCGAAAGATTGGTGGAAAATTCAACTGTCACTTTGGCAGGCATTTTTGCCAATGTGTCAAGAAAATATGACAAACTGGGAATGGATTAGATGAGAAGTCGCCCCATTCTCGGCCTATGTAATCATCTGATTGTCATAGTATCCAAGCATAATTCCCAGGATGAAATTTACTGGAAAACTGGAGTGACCTTCACGGCTATACTCACCATTCATAACCATCTAAAACTAGCTGCCTATCTCCGTGCTTAAAGATACCAGCGACGGAAAAGCAAAGTCGTCTATTCCATCAGGCCTGATTGAGCTGGATAAAAACGCTGGAATCGGATCGAAAACCGCTCCGACAGTTGAATAGAAAAGCGAAAGCCGGGCCGCACCCTTTTCTTCAAAACTTTGATGGAATGTTCCTTTGACTACGTCAGATCCACTTCTTAAAGCGGTATTTTTTAGCCAATTTTGCAAATTTGTTGATTGCAGTACTAAATTGGCCTGACAAGACGGCATGATTGATCAATATTTAACCTATCTGTAGGATGAGGTGTTTTAGAGAGGGTTGAGAGAAAAAATCCCACATCCATGGCAATAGATGGATTAACATTCAATCATGTTCACGCAGCATGTACATTCAGTGCTACGGCACAGCACTTCTCATCCACGAGATAATCACCCAAAGATGCGCGGAGGTGAAATCAAAGTCGATTTTATATTATTTTCAAAACCCACAAATTACAGAAATCTCCACATGATCAGCAGTTGCCAACACCCAATTGTCTTTATCGACACTCCAGTGGGACATTACATTACGACTGTCAACAAGGTTTGAATCTTGACATTCTAGGAATCAGTTCTACTAGGAGTAGGAAACACTCTCAGACCAGAAACATTCATTGCTATCTCTTATAATGGAGACCAGGGTATCGTTTCAAGAAGCTCTCATCTACTATGAGCCCATACCACTCCCATAAGTGCTTGGTCCCCATGTAAAAGGGTTCACTACCAGTACAAGTATTTAGAGAGCTTCGAGAAATACTTACAAGAGTGCTATATGGTCTCATAGCTTCAAGAAATGATACCCAGGGATACAGACATTTTACAATAATATGAGCTTGATGTCATAGATATCCTTGTATTGTAGCTGCAGACATTGCAACAATATTATTTTTTATTTTCTTCTTTTAATTAGGGTTTAGAGCTGCCTGCAAGATTCTTTCACGTATATTTGAACTCGGGGAGTCCGGAGACTATTGACTCTGGAGTCGAACATTCTACTAGTTTCGCTACCATCTCCTCTACATCCTACGTGATCATGAAAATAGGGCTGGAGGTCGTCCGAACCATCATCAATCCGCACAATTCTCTGAATGAAGCCTTCACAACAACAATTCTTGATCTATGCCAACTAAAAGGATGAGAATTTTAGAATTATAATGGATGGAAACCCAGCAAAATCAATCTTAGGAGTCATCCCAGGGGATTTTTATGAGGGAATCTATCATGTTTAAGGCTAATGCATTTTTTCACCTCAAGTATTGTAAAAACATGTTTGAAATTTAAACATAACATGATTAGAATATTAAAGGCATACACTCACAGATTCCATGGCTTATTCATGATTAAATCACTTGATATGTATCATCGATATTGTACTGCCAAAAAGTTGATTTATGGGGTATCCAATATTTATTATCTGAACAATCGTGGATTCCACTCCAATTCTTATAAAGCTTTTTCTTAACTTGGGGGGAAATAGTCAGCTTGGTTTGTTCTGAATTTGAATCGCATATCGTGATGTTAGAAGAGAAACAGCTATTCATTGATGCATCTGAATCATGACAGTATTTAGTAAATATATTCATCCATTTCCCAAATTTGATATGAATGCATGCAATGTAAGATGCAATGCATTATAATAGCAAATATTAAATTATTATTAACAAATGTAGAAAAGCCTCCTGTTTGATATGAATATTATCAACCATCACTTACACATTGTAGTAACAATAATAAACAATGTATCTAATACCATAGCTATACTAGAATTATAGAATGACACATTGTTGCAAAATTAAAATATCTAACAACTTACAATACGTTGTTATGAAACAAACACATATTAATACAAAGTATTAGACATGGAGAAATATGTTTAAAGTACCCCAATATTGGTTTAAAACAGAATTTTACTGCTCTTTATCACTTTATGTCATCTCTGGTTACCTGCAGCATGGAGAGAGTTAAATACATAAAAGCATTATTTGGGGTATTAGGTACAATAAAGATAAATTCCCATCACTGGAATATACTAGTATTTTGCATGTGTAAAGTAGCAAGATTAACATAAATTAATTGATTTATTGATAAACATCGCTTCAGGAATCCTCACATGCAATGAATTCATGATGTAAAAATAATAAAATTCTTGACCTCAAATGGCTGTACCAGTAAAACATAGGCCAAGCACATCACAGATAAACATTTCCCAATGGATATACCATACAATGAAGCTTTCCATGATAACAGTCAACAAATTACTTGGCTGTGTTTGTGATAGCACTCAATGTCATTGCCAAATAACACATTCAGGAAGATACAATTTACAAAGTGCCATTCAATCGCCTCAGGCTAGCAAACCAAATTTAAATAACAAATCTCCACAAAGGATTTCTGGAAAACATTTTTCATATTTTCCAATATCACAAGCCTAAATTGTACGCATGATATATCGTAAAATGTCAGTCATAGATTATTTAACCATAGCTGTGTCGATGCACACTCACTCTCTATAAATATATCCAGGAAAATAGACATAACACAAACTAATATCCATGTGTAGTGTACTATTATGTATACTGCATGAAGGAAAATCTATTATATATATTGTTATGGAACAAAATATATATTCCTCGCAATATTTTTGCCATAACCTGTACTCCCTGGTAACATCCTGGTAATATCCAGTCTTCTGCACTGGTAACCTTATTTGAAGAGCTGACAAAGCAGTTATGTCTGTCAACGTAGGTAGAAACTAACATTCGATAATTACTCATCCATTTTCCCCCATCAAACAGCTCAGCTAAATAGCACTTGGTCTCAACCCGGTGTGGGCGCTGACAGTTTTACTGTTATCTGCTTAGCAGTAGCTGATTGCAATTCAACTTGCTACACTGATGTTGCAATTTGCAATCTAGTTTCTTTCAAATGTTCACTAGTAGATTTAATAAACTTTTGATTATGCTGCAACTTTCACAAATACCTAAATACCAAAAGGATCTTGGAAATGTCATTCAATATTGGCTGGTTAAGAAAGCTGCAATGATTTTGATTTTGATTTTATTTCTTGTTTCTATAGGCCCCAATTAGTTGGCTTACTAATGATAATGATAAAACAAATATTTTGTTTATTTCATATGTATATAGATAAACTGTTTTCATGTGAAAACATAACAATATGCATAGTACTGATTTTTCTGTATAAAGTTAAGTATGATACGAATTTATCCAGAAAAACTCCTTTTTTATGTAAGTCCTACTCTATATTCATAATTTGTTTAACTAATATTAAATATAATTTTTCACATAAATCCATAACATGAACACTTGTATACATAGATCTAACATGAACAGATCCAACTGGGACTTGCAGCTGAATATAAAGGTTATTGTGAGTAAAATACAACAAACACAACTCGTTACTCTGCTGCTTACTCGTGAGGTTACACACAAACACACTTCTAACAGAGCAGTTAATGTAATCCCGAGCTTGACTTTACTCTCTAATACGTTATTATTATGGAGTCTCAATATCACAATAAAGTTTCAAATATGATTGAATTAATGGTTAACGTCGCGGCGGGAATATCTCACCCATAGGCGACTATAAACCTTACGATCACTAAATAAACCTACTCCCTGACATTTATATACAATTAAATACAAGAAATAGAATAACATGTCTAATTAGTAATTCGGAATGTGTTTTCTTGCGTGGAGTTAACATCAAAATACAGTATCACAACCATCTTTGACATTTAAACTATATATATAGTATTTAGAGGAAATCTGATAAACAAGATAATTTAGACACACGATTAAATCATTGATAATGACTTGAGTATGTAATAACACCCTGCAGTACCAAACATTTCCACTAACATTTGCACAAATAGCAAAAATGTCCATAGTTAGTAATAGTTTAATAATAATAGTTTTATTAATTTTCTTACGATAATACAGTTTAATATTGTGCATTGATTTATTTTCACACAATAATAAATCATACTAGTTCACTATTCAATAGTTCTTAGAACTGGCTAAATATATTGATAATTGTGATTATTGTCGATGGAACTATTTCGTAATGATTATCGATGAACAGATTTATGGATTACAGAATTAAATTTCCATTTACTTCTAATGGACTTCCTGAACACAGGAAGCAAGCAGCAGATCATCTGTGTGAGCAGCATTAATATATTGTCAGCTAGGTAAGATAATGCCTAGTATTTTCCTATATTTTTCTATCTGGTATATTTTCTAACTACCGTATTCAATAAAAATGTAAACATCTTTCAGAACTGACTTCTCAGATATTTAAACAATTGATTAATATAGAGCCGATGATTATCAATCTTTCATAGCTGCATCGATAACCAGACTTAATAACTGTTTTGATTTTAATAAAATTCAACACAAACGACCTACCATTTAACAATTAATAGTAGAATTTTCACTTTTTATTTAAATTTTATCTACACTCTTGCTCAAAAAACATTAACGTGTCAAACAGTTTTAAACATAGATCTACATCCTCCCCTCCAAAAAAAACCCAAACATTAATGTGTCAAACAGTTTTAAACATAGATCTACACCCCCCTTGTCCTGTAAGACATTCAATGGCGCTGTGACAAGTCTACTAGCACTCTCCTGGCAATGAGGCAATTATGACCTGCCTGATAACGGAACAGAGGGGTCACCCAAGGGAACAATGGATTGGAGGAAGGTGTGTTTACTCAGCAATTTACAGCTCGTTAGCCTTGATTGGTCTGTCAGGTATATCACAGCAACTGGATTACCTACGGTTATAGCAACATATAGCTTTACCAGTACTGTTCCCTACTGTACTAATCAAGTTAAATAAACATTTAACCAAATTCTGCTACTGGTCATTTTGATGCTGATTGTGGATATGATTGATTGATTGAATTTATGCGTTACTTTGCAGAAGTAATCTTTCACCTATAGGCGACGATTGTGGATATGACTCAATGATTCCATGCATTTAGGTATACATTTATTTATGATGTTAGTAGGCCCCTATATATTATACTATAAAGTATTCTATTCACAGTGTAACTAATTAATTGCATTAATTTCTATAATTTCTACTACTGGAAGTAGAATCAGAATGTATTTCCTGCATGTGGCCTTCACTGTGTGGTTTCTTAACATATTCTCTAATCAAGTTCCGTTAATGATTCCTGTATTAAACGATTTAAGAGGTTTACAGGAGGTTAAGTTCCTGCACATTTCGCTCTCTTGTTTTAATGGCAACTGACAAAAGATAAAGCCTTCTCAATTAATAGAATGAGGTAATTTGAATACAGACATTGTCCTCGACTTTTTCTTATCACAAACCCTTGTCAACTAAAGATGACTCACATATGCAATAAAATTAAATGTCAATTTAATTTAACGAACATTCCCAATCGATTCTGATGCCTGGAGATGATCAGCATTATTTGCTGGTAATCACAGACACGTGTGTGTCAGTCTCAAGTTTGGGGATCGGTGTAAATAACGGTAAAATGGTTGTTCCGTTACGTGACCGGAGTCGAACCCAATCTCAGGCTGGATTCTGGGCCATTTACGAATGCATGCTAAGGGGGAGGGGGAGAGGAGACGACTAAGTTTCGTCCGGGGGTCATGTCACAACTGAAAATGGGACGTCGAATTTGGTGTTGGAGAAGTTAGTGTTTTATGGTACTCGTAATGCCTGGATTACAGCGAGGCTTGTCGGCTATGGAGGCTGCAGAACACTGTTACAAACAATGTAAATAATCACAAACTTGGCGAATGCAAACATTGAACATCCGACGAGAGGGTCTCAAAACTCTCTTGGAGAAAAATGCCTCTGTGGGAAATGCCTGTGTGACAAAACCATCCATGCTTTCTCACTTACCCAGTAATCGTAGGGTCTCCGCTGCGTCCATATATAAGTTGAGGTAGCACAAAGAAACACTGAAGGATCCTAGAAACACCAACCCCCCTAGGAAAACCAAAGAGGGCGGCATTTTCCATGAATATTCGCTAGAGCAACCTCTCTCACTCACATCGATTCTGGCACTATTGACATATTGCACCCCCGAATTGTTTTGCCCGGTCTCGGCTAGCTTCGGTAGTTTCCGTGTATACCGAGTATCGCACCGGGGATCACCGATGTGCTTTATCTTTCAATAAATCGACTTTGTGGCATATAAATAAATAATTAAAATTTGATATGACTCTAAATAAGCGATCCGTGTCTTTGGAATACAACTATTAACTATTTGGGGACAAAGAAAACTAAACATCGTCGATATGTCCTTAAAACTATTTTCCTCATACCTATTTATCATACAAAAATACTAGATCTCTCTAGTCTCATACGAATACATTTCTTGATAGTACTAAGTCCACACGAGTTAATATTGATTACGGGCCAATATCTACTATCTAGTGCGCATTGAATGATTTATAAAGTGTATGGATATTTTAAATGTCATTGTTAATAGTTTATAACTCTCCAGCCCTGCAAGTTGATAATACCTATAGATATGTCTATGGTATTATTTGACGTTAAAATCTTTAGCATAATCATTATTCATATAGAAATGGCGATGTATGCGACTCTAAACCATTATGGAAATGTCAAAATTAATGGTATGGCATCATTGGCATGTACATAATAATTATAATAAAAAGTGGTTTAATTCGAACATGCAGAGAATGGATACCCGGAATGGGCATGTGAATGATAACCAGCTTGGGTTGTATACTCCCCAGGGAGTTGAGAAGGGATTGAGTACACATAGATCCATTGACCAGGGTCATAATGTACAGCGCCTTGAGCATGGCTACATAAGCGTGGATTTGGCTCTGTATAAAACTGCACATTATTATTATTGATAATAGATGACGTGATGAAAACATACCTTGTCGGCATAAAATGACTGATGTACAGTCCAATAAGAAATTAAGGGTATTTCTATACATATTTTTATAATGCAACCCAAATATTCACACTTACATCCAGTAGGCGTTTGTATTAATGTACATACATAACATGCAACCTTTTATATAAATGCAAAATAAGGACAAGCTTTGATCCCGTGCCAGTCTAAGATGCCGCACTGTAAACTTTGCCTTGAGCTACCAAATCCATGAAATCGGCAAATGGTATACCATTCTTATTCTTTGCACAATAGTTTATTTCATGTAAGTAGACCTCAGGCCCAAGTACATTTGTAGTGCACATGAAAGCGCAGATTACATATAAAATGTACATAGAATCTTTTCTAGCATAACTATAATAGCATACTAGTATTTCACATACATTTACAAGTACTTGAATGTTCTTGGTTGACAATAACTGGTACAATGTTTGCATAGAATATAATAACTTGATATTTCGTATATATATTTCATTCTTAAATCGATGTATAATAATGGGCATATAAATACAAAATGCTATTAATTTTCAATCATATGGTTACAAAATTGACATTATTCTTTCCTTCTTGTATACATGCGCGCATGTTTGTGTGTGTGTGCGCGCATATGACAGTTATCATATGTATGATGCGTATGTGTGTGTGTGTGTGTGTGTGTGTGTGTGTG
>JAUTBZ010136167.1:0-13417 GCA_032361785.1 Lepetodrilus galriftensis | reverse complement strand
ACATGAATATGTTCAACAATAAAAGATACCGCACCCAAGACATTACTGCAATCTCATTGGTCAATGTCATTCACGAGCCAAATTTGAAACAACAAGTGCCCCCGAACGCCGAGATCAGCAACACTGTTGTGCATATTATTTTGAAAAGAAACAACTATTTGCCATCCACGTACTGTCTAAATCAAATGTTTGGTGAGACTAACTAAGGAAAATGTCATGTTTGTTGTTTTATTTCGTCTACCAAGTTCTGTTATCGGGAGGAAACATTGAAATTTGTTCAACATTTTTCGTAAAATTGAAAACAAATCAAGCAGCTGATTTAGTCAGTAAAAAGTAGATAATGCATTATCGTGATGTTTATCTATCCTGTGGATATGTTATTTCCAATAATTAACATCTTCTAAAGATGCTAGTATATTATAGAACCATTTACTAGCATTGAACATGTTGAATGAGTCTCATGAGACAATATTTTGAATGAGACAATATTTTGAATGAGACTTGTGAAAGTTGTGGCTAGACTTGTCTGAAGTTGCCATGCTTGTGAACATTTGCTGATACTGAGTGTGATACTAGATCTACTAAGATTAGATCGTAGTTGTCCCTTCTAATCTATGATTAGATCTTGTTTGTCCCAACCAGAGGAACCTCAGGCTGTAGGATAAATTTGACTTGACGATCTTCATGATCTTATATTGCCCAAAGTGTCGATAAACCACTGGTTAAATTATGCCTGCAGCTTTATTATGACACTAAAATATTTCTTCCACATACAGTAGAGTAATCAAGTACTAGTATGTCCTTTCACCCCCTATAAAACATGTACCAAGTCAATCTGCTCCCAATCCATGTCGACGCCCCACCAATATTTTTCATTTTCATTACCAAAGTAATTTGTATCGTGTATTTCGATATAACTTCAGATACCTATACAATTTTGGGCATCTAAATTCCATTGTTATCTATTGTTTGAAAATGTGCCTTAAAAAAACCAGGTGTAGCGAAATGTCCATTTAAAAAAATATATGTAAACCTTTTTGGTTGTACATTTCATGCTCAACTCAAAGTTTTACTCACAATCCCCACACAATAATATTTTAAAATTTGTTTATATTTCAGCTTCAAGTAGTTTGAACATTTAAAGAACTGAGTCAGTTTGATCGTCCAGACATGTCATCCCAGTATCCGGAGCTGAAGGGTTTCTACCACCTGAGGGAAACCATCGGCTCAGGTAGTCTTCCAGTCCATCCTCTTAGGATAAGCATGATAAGATGCAGTACTGTATTGGGAATGTGTCTGAATTGGCAGCTTTTGTTGTGTAGTAAATGTGTACTGTAAAGGAAGTTGAGATGGCAAAATGAGTACACTGATCCAGTGATCAACTTGTGTAATAATATAATTTGGGTACTTTCACCGGCCACTTTGATGGAAATGGCACTATCCAAATTTAGTTATATGGACACTATTATTATTATTATTTAATATTATCATAATCATTGTTAATATTATTTAATATTAGTATTGTTTACAGTTATTCTCCCAGTCTTGTATGGATCAAGGATCAAGAAGATATATAGCATTTGATCAAGAGAACTGCTAGTTAATTGTATATTATTTCAGCCGGCTGGCTTGTCTGTTTGTTTAAATTGTTATCAACCTTGCGTATGCATCTTTGGTTCGAATCGTAGAATTGAAACCGATCTCTAGCGAAATCTTTCCACTTGAATCTTTGTTAAATCTAATATTTGATTGGTATGATTGTCATTGATTGTAATTCAACATTGAAGTAATACAAATTGCAACATTTGAAGTTTGTTCTCCTGTAATATAATGTATGCTGTGTTGTTCCAGGTGGGTTTGCCAAGGTGAAGCTAGCCTACCATGCTCTGACCGGGGAGAAAGTGGCTGTGAAGATCATGGACAAGAAGGCCTTGGGTGTAAGTCAATCTCAGGACTGATGACGGAAATGTCATAGGGCTCTCCATAGTTCTTTAGTTTAGCTTCATTATCAGTAATTATTATAGGACTGCTATATTCTAAGGAATCATGTATCTGAATTGCAGAATTTACACAAAATTCTAGCTCAGAATGAACATTTTATACAACAATGATAAAGCTGGATGCAATTTTTATGATTCTGATATATTATAAACGAATTATTATTGAAGACAGGGAATGATGGAAATACAAGTTTTGAATATTATTTATGATATTACCTACTTGCTAGATAGTATCTGACTCTGTCTTCATTAACAGCTTTTATTTATAAATGTTAATATTGTAGTAACTATGCCAGTGTTTCAACACCCATCTATAAATATAATTATCTATTTTAGGATGACCTGCCTCGTGTAAAGACAGAAATATCTGCCATGCGTGAACTTTGTCACCAACACATCTGTAAGCTTTTTCAAGTCGTGGAAACTGAAGACAGATTTTATATGATACTTGAGGTGAGTCAGAGAATTATATTTTATATACAGTACTTATTAATTATTAAATTAAAATTAAAATATTTTTTTCTCATTTATATTTTGTAAATTTCAATATGAAAAATATAATAATAAAAATATATTATTAATTTAATAAATATAGTCTACTGTATGCACTATGCACATGTGTGGATTAAATGTAAACCGTTTCTTCCAAACTGGTTTCAGTACTGCCCAGAAGGAGAGCTGTTTGATTACATTGTGTCCAAAGACAGACTTGGTGAGGCAGAAGCACGGATATTCTTCAGACAGATCGTAGCGGCGGTGGCGTACATTCACTACAGGGGTTACGCACACAGAGACTTGAAGCCTGTGAGTAGTCCTCGCACTGGATGAAATGTCCTGCTGGATTGGAAATAATCTCATGTTTGGAACCATGGAGAGTTTCCAATACGTTTAGTTCTGAAAATTCAATTTTACAATTTAGATGTTTTAATTGCATTGTGTACATGATTGTACTATGATATTAATCAGTGGAATTATTTAAGTTACATTAGCATAAAGGTATATATTTGCCTTTTTACAAATGCTATGGGAATTGTAATATTTTTGTTTGTTTGGGAAATGTATTGAAGCAAAATGAAAATAATTAAAAATATTTTTTTTACCCCACCCTCAGGAAAACCTTCTCCTTGATGAAGATCAGAATCTGAAGCTCATAGATTTTGGTCTGTGTGCCAAGCCTAAGGTAAGTTATTTTTAGTTCACCATGTTCATGTCTCGTCGCAAATTGGTGAAAGATTCCCGCAGTGACGTTAAACTCCATATTCACTCACTCACTCATGTTCATGCAACCCAGGCTTGTTTCCCACTGTCTGACTGTTACCTGTAATCTGAAGTCACAATTGTCCTGCCATACCTGAATATTTGACAAAACTGTGTATTGTATTTATGTATTGTTTGTGTTTCATACAGGGAGGGATGGAAGACCATTTGTACACCTGCTGTGGAAGTCCAGCCTATGCTGCCCCGGAACTCATATCTGGCAGGGAATACTTAGGAGCCGAGGTAGGCGTGCGTTGGAAACCCGCTGATTATTTTATCCAGGAGTCAATTTATTTGCTTTATCACGGGAGTGGCTTGGGTACCACAATTCCTGCGTTTGATTTTCCTCTGGAAATCACAATTATCATTGTGATCAAAGGTTTACTGCAACACAAAGTACTATAGGTGTTGTGGGTTTTATCCTGCTATAAGTTAGCAAAATAATATTGAAAGCGACCCTAAGCCAACACCAAAAATAAGATTTCCAATACAAACAAAATTACTACTGAACTTGTTGTCTAGCATGTTTGTGTTCTGCTTCAGGCTGATCTCTGGAGTATGGGAGTTTTGCTGTATGCACTTCTGTGTGGCTTCCTACCGTTTGATGATGACAAGATCCCTGCACTTTATAGGAAAATACAGGTAGCTTCCTGATACAAATAACATCTGTACTTGACTTGCAATCAGCAGACATGAGAATTTTCCGGGAATTTAGATTCATTTTGGATAATTTCTTTGAACAATATGAATACGCAATAACAATTTGAAGAGAACTGGGGTGGGGTAGGTCTGCTTTTCAAATTGTTCTGTATTGCTGCTCGGCCGGGCCTATGTAACTTTATAGGTAACCTAAACTTCAACCTCAATAATATTATAATCTATGGCTATGCTTGGAGTACAAGAGACCACAGGTCCATAGGATACTTATGCCTGATTTCGTGCAATACCAACTTCTTTTAATTTTGTTTTGCCAAGTGTACAAATTCATCCGTTCAAGAATGTCCAGTCAGTATAATGCAATCTAATTAAATTAAATGCTTTGTCGACAGCTTGGGAAGTATGACGTTCCGGAGTGGTTGTCGGTGGATTCCGTGGACCTGATTTCCCAGATGCTACGAGTTGACCCCAACCGCCGGATCACAATCCAACATCTGCTGAGACATCCCTGGATGACTAAAGGATTCAACCTCCCCGTGGACTGGATGACTAAATACAAGGTTTGATATACCAGTCATTGGACTATTAATACTCGACAATAATTACAACAAATCAATCAATATTATTAGACCATTCTAAAATTCTTAAGAAATTATTTTATTTTGCAGTGTACACTAGATGAGGATTGCATAACAGAACTAGCTGTCCATTACGGCAAGACGAAGAAAGAGATGGAGGAGATGACTCAACAGGTGAGCCAGCTCTTTAACTAGTGAAGTACAAGTTGTACAATATCTTTCCGCAATATATGTAAAATACCCAGCATAATTTGTAAAAGGAATGATATGTAGTGATCATCACAGTGATGCATATTTTACATAATGCAGAAAGACACTTGAAGGTTTACAGTTAATCTATGGTATTTTGTTTGATTTTATAGTATTTTGCTTTACAAATTGATTATATTTTACAAATCATGGCGATTTTACAAAGCAAAGTTCCATACACAAGTAAACAGTGGGAAATATCATGGAATTTTATGAGTGCTTCATAGAACCTTGATGATTTTTTGGTCTTCATCGTATATTGCTCTGATATAAGTATGACAATGGCAGCACTACATGGTCATCTGACTACCTCTGTGTTCCAGTGGAAGTACGACTACCTGACGGCCACCTACTTCCTACTGCTGGAGAAGAAGATGCACGGCCGACCGGTTCGACTCCTACAGAGGCCCACTGGCTCAGCCACCACCCCAGCTGTCAAGAAGGTAACAAAATAAAAATTAAAATGTTGGCATGTTTTTCATGCTTTCTTCTATTATGTTCAACTATTTGTCATCGCATTTGGGTGAAAGATACCCACATTTTGATGTAAAGCAATAAATAACTTGCTAATTAATACTCGCCTTGGTCATTTCTCCAAATGCTAAAAGTACCCTAAGGGCGAGTAGAAATTCATAGCATTTGGTATTTGTATCACTATTCGGGCGAGTACGTTGTACGGTTAGTTATTTATTCTCCTTGCTAACTCACTCACCAGTTAACTCCAACATGTTTATTTTGTTTCTTTTCTTACAGTCGTACAACTACAGTTCTGGAGAAGAGGATGCCACAGACTCGCCGTTTATCCTCACACCGAAAGACAAAATAAGCCGAGAGAACGCAGAGAACACATACAACTGCCAGCAGCAGAACAAAGAAAGGGTCAAGGGTCGTGCCAGGGAGAGGCTGGCTTTCAGCGACGGTGGGGACACCGAAGACAAAGAGAACTTCCTCATACCACAGATCCCCCACTCTCCTCGCGGGAAATCTCATAAAACTCCCAACGCCAAGACGGTCACGTCTAACGTCAAGACAGTGTTGACTAGCGTCGCTGCCAAGCCACGGTCGCCACTCATGGCCAAGCAGCTGCACATAGCGTCCATGGACGACAGCCGTAAGTGCGTTTCCACTCGGTCGACAGAGCCACTCATTGAGGCCAGTCCTAAGCCGCGTAGGAAGAGACATCAGTACGACTGTGCTGCTCTGTTTAAAGGTATTTTGTCAGTCGGCTGGCAACTGGGGGTGCTGGTTCTCTCATCAGTCTGCTTACATCCTGCTTTCTTCATGGTAATCGTGGCAAAGTTCAATAAAAATGCATGTTCAATGTCTTGTAGTCAAATATATGTAGGCATAGTTTATCAATGACAATGTGATAATTTTATTTTCTATTTAAATCCACCTGTAGCAATGTTGCAATAAACCTACAAACACTGACTAGGACTGTCAAAGAGTGATAACCAAACTTTGGCATATATTGCATCCTAGTAGTATCGTGATTTCCTTAGAAAGCTGATGGGTTGGAACTCAAAAACGCCAAAAACCAACAACTTCCCACTGCCCTACCATTCATTGCCAGATGTTATCTACTTTAATTTAAACAGTGGACATTGTACGAGCATTATTTAAAAATGTTTCTTATGCAATGAACTATCCAGTAAATAGTCGCTAAATAACCTTGAGATCCAATACCAACACTCAAAGTTTATGAGTACATCCCAAAAAGTCTTCCGCAGCACCGTCACTGATTATATTGATAATATTTCATTTTAATGTTGTCACTGATGGGTGAAATATTCCCGCTGCGACATAAAACATTAATTAATTCATTTATTTTTAGTGTTGTTTTATTGTTTTGTATGCATTTCATTTTGTAGACTTTTCATTCTTAATGGTGTGTACTCATTCATACCTGCTTTAGTATACAATGAATTCTCCCCAGTGCCAGCTGACTGAACACTCCATGCATGTGTATATCTGTATATAGCAGCCTGAGATGCATGTCTGATATACCTTCATTACTCCATTACTCCGTCATTAGCATTGAGCATTCATCAATGGTATCGGTTTTGATGTGGTGAGCCAAAAATAATGTAATTATTTTAGGTAGTGTATTATTCATGCTTTTATCATTTGCTTCATTTGTAATCGCTTATTTGCTGCAGTTTGATTTACTAGTTCAGATATGTAATCATGTATGAGATATTTATGCCAACATGATTAAAATGATATGAAGTCATCGCAAATGGGTGAAATATTTCTGCAGCTATGCAAAGCAACATTATGACTGATTGAAAGGTTTATTGAGTGTTTGTTCAATTTTCAGTAAGCATTTGAATGAAAACAATCTACTTTCATAACACTATCATTTATTTTAACTCCATATTCTCAAAGTAAATCCCGCACCGACGTTAAACTCCATATTCACTCACTCACTCAAAGTAAATAGTCAAATACATATAATGCTTTCTTTGTTCAATGTCAGTATATATACATGTATCTGCAAATTGATACTGACTCCTGAGTAGGAATATGTATGTTTTTGCAATGTGTAATGTCTACCTCGTACATTATCTATCTATTTCCTGTCAACAGTTTGCACGCCCATCAAACCCGCAGACCACTCATACATGAACAACAGCACCCTGTCCCCATCGCGATCGTACGACTCACAACTTAACAGTCTGATTGCGGCCCAGGAGAGACAGACTCCTATTAGCGCGTCCAAAAAGTAAGTGGTGATCAGAGAATGGGAACAGGCCCGAGATTACGAAACCTTTGAGTGTGATTTCATGCTAAAACTCAAATTCTCTATGGGGATTTGTGAACGAAACTTTGAGTTGAGTATGAAATCGTACTCCAAAATATTTCGTAATCTCTGTGCCCGGTCTGGGTACGAGAGTTGTAATTCGTGATAACTGTTGCAAATTTTGTAGAGCTATTCACATATAGGTGAAAGATTTGCGCTGTGCCGTGAAACAATAATTGACTCACTTATAGAGCTACAATCATATGTACCGGGTAACAGGACTAATCCAGACTTACAGACTGACAAAATACATGTTTGTCCCCAACTGTCTTCCTACAGAGCGGCCTCAGTGGACGAGGGTCTATTCAGGACAGGGATATCAACGCCCGGCAGCTCACAGAAACCCAGGAAAGGATCCATGTTCGGCAGCTTGGAGAAGGTCTTCAATATGCTGACTCCCAAAAAGCAGAGAGGGTCGACTTCTGACGGTCCCAGGAAAGTAAAGGTAAGTCGAGCACTTTGTTTTTGATATTGCTCTGAAATATGTCAGTACATCATATTTTCTCATGTTCGCATATTTGAATGTTGATGAAATTCCTTCATTTTAATTTTTACCTCAGAGTCAGACATTGTATTTACTACTTTAAATGCGTATCGGCTTATACATTATGCTATTGTTTATTGCAGGCTCTTCACAACGTGTTCCGCACCACTGAACTGAACCCTCAGTATGTCCTGAAGAGACTGAAACACGTCATTGAGCAGAAATGCATCCCTTACAAACAGAGCGAGTAAGTAGTGGCCTTTCTTTTGCCAAAATCGGCTAAAGTACTTCCGGCGGCTAGATTGCTCTATTTGCAAGCTAACCGCAAAAGTCAGCCGAGTAGCTTTATTTGCACTTTCTCTCGAAACCTTCAAAGTGACTTTCCGCTTTCCGACATTGAGCAGCCCTAGTCAGGGATAATAACTAACTTTAAAACTTAGTTGCCCGAATAATGATACAAATAAGACAGGAATTTGAGGAGGAGATGCAAAATGTAATTCATGATACAATGCCTTGGATGTAATGGTAAAGAAAAATACAGTAGAAGGGTATAATTAATTTAAAGTTATCATAATTTAAAAGTATTCTTTTCCAGAAGGAGAGATAAGTTCAGTTGAAATTTTCTGTGAATGGACTCTTTCTTATTGTATTTATTTTTTAAATATTTATTTCCAGCTTCGCCTTGCGGTGCACGGTGATGGATGACTGGGGCCGGGTGAGACTAGCGTTCGACATGGAAGTGTGCACCATGCCCAAGACGCCTTACATCGGCGTGTGTCGTAAACGAGTCAAGGGCGACACCTGGCACTACAAGAAACTGTGCGAAGACATCATGACTTCATCCAAGCTGTGATAAGGTGCAGTAAGCATCATATCATATCAGTCGCCAAGTCAAATATTCTAAAACTTGTTACAACAGAATAGTTTTAATATGTTTACGTACCGAATATTAAGAGAAATCATCTTTTCTCAATTTAATTTTGGCATGTTTCTCAGCTCATTCTATACTCTGATTTTAGTGATTTCCGTTTTATTTTGTTTTCTATTCATTGTCTTTTTAAAATTATATTTCAGATGGATTTCAGCAGTCTTTCATTCAAGCCGAAAACCCAAGGCAGTCATTTTTATATTTTATGAATGCTTCATTTTAATCTCCCAGATCATCAACAGACAACACAGTTGTATGTGTTGCCCAAAGTTAAGACATAGAAATGTCTGTTGCACATTAACTGCATTACAAAACCATTATCATTGAATGATACTTTCAAATGAAAACATGCCCTATCAATGCATAGATAACATTACACGGTATAGGTATACTGATAATTTAAGATATGTTTACAATTCAATTTAGCTGTCGATAGGAGATTTGTATGGACAACTCCCACTGTAACATTAAACAATCATTCATTCACTCACCTGTACAAAATGGTGTACCTAAGGCAGGGGTTTCTCCGAATGCGCAATCCTGCGTCCCATACGCAAAAATTGCAAGTTTGGACACACTTTATTAATAAAAATTGTTAATAAGTATATCAACATGCGTCTCTGGGACTAAAAAAAATGAAACCTAAGTGGAACCCTGCTAAGGTAACAGTAACTCTCATAGTAACCATTAATGTCTTGCACAATGGTTACTAAGAGCAGGACAAATGTTACTAATACTAACTAGTACAGATGTAGCAGGACAAATGTTATTATGAACTGACTCTAGCTTTTGAAATTTAGATTTGGTATAGACTAGGTTCATGCTTACCCTATGCACGTTAGCATTCTTTTTTTTGTGGGCCTTGAAATATTTTTTATGCAAACAGCAAAGAAATGTTTTGAAAGTAAACATAAATGATATTGTTCCAACTTCCTACTATAATGTTAAAAATAAAAAGTATGGTGAGCAGAACTCAATTAATTTTTGTTTCCTGCTTAGCATTGATTTTTATTAGAACAGTTCAGCTTATTTGTTAAATTACTATGAAATAAGATTTCAGCAGCCAAGTTGTTAAAACTGGACTTCATAATGTCATGTTTATACACACACACATACATGCATACGTGCACACATACATAAACACATGCACGCATATGCACACACATACCCATACCCTTACAGTTATGATCTACTTCTCTTTAAACTCTTGTTATGTTTATCCAATCTGGCTGTAGATGTATAAAAAGTAAAATGAGTGATTTTATGCCATACTATTGTTGATGTACTATATATTTGTGTTTATTGTGATGTAAATATAATCTACTCCCAGTATTTGTAATGTATGTTTTTATGTCAATTACGTTTATTAATAATTTTTATCATGTCTAAATCAATGGCTGTTCTTTTAACAATTTTAAAAGAAAATGGTTGTGTATTCATATTAATATTTTAATTATTGTCTATATGAAATTATTCTGTAATAATGCCTGTGAAGTGTGAATACTAGAATTTTACGTACTAAATTGGAGCAAGTGGTTTGTGACTACCTGGTACTGAGAAATAATGTTCATACAAATATAACAATGGTATACATGTACATGTTAAATATGGTATCAGCTTTGATATACATGTACATGTACTACATTATTGAAAGAATTAAGTTTGAAAGTATTGGTAATTTGTGGGTCATAGCGAATAAGTTACTGCAGACAAATCAAATACATACCTTATATAGTTTGTCAAAAAATAATCGTTTGATATAGTATGTCAACTAACTTTATTGCATGCATTTAAATATATGGATATAATTAAAGTATAATAAGTTTAAATTTGTGAAACAAAATGTTGTCATATTGAATCTAAAAGGGATTCTTTTTAATATGTGCACTTTAAAAATATAGATCTACGTTAAATAATAGACAATATGATCTATACATATGTTGAATAAATAAATTAGAAATGGGATTATTTCTAAACTAATTTGTTCTAGTGGAACCGATCAATCTATCTCCCAAGTACCAAGCTATATGAGTTATTTCCCTTACTCCGCTTCACCATGCACTGTTTTATCATGCAGACGTGTTTCATCTTTCTATCATTAAAAACTCTCTAGTTACGCCAGTGCTGTACATATAAACGTACAGGAGAGACATGTACTTTACCACATAGTGATTTGAAGGCCAGGTACTTTCAAACACTAGCATGTTTTGATAGATGGTTAAGTACTAGTATACCCACATGCACTATTGAATAGTACACACATACTAGTACTTTATGTTTTACAGTAACAGGCAAATCGTTCATATTTCAGCTAATGTTGGGGTCGGGTTTTACATTAGCTTACTAGACAAAATCTGTGCCATATTCTAGTTCTTTATCTGCTTAAAATGAGTAATTATTACTCCATTCATCCTAATATGATTTAAATGTAGAATTGAAATGTGCTGTGCTTAGATTGTCAGATAATTATGTTGTGTAGTTGTTCTCAATACATACCATGCAACTCGTCATTATATATAATACTAGTGCATTAATCGTAATACAATATAGTGGATTAAAATTGTATATTAGATCTATATATTATTTGAATGTTCATCGAAACGTTCTTACGAACTTCTTAGCCTCAGAACAGTTCTTAACGATTGTTAAAGTATGGCTACGAACAGTTCTTAGACTAAGAACGTTTCAAGAATAGGCCCCCAGCTGATGGCTAAAATACTTATGTTAATGAAATGTTATCCTGAACAGTGTATTTCGAATGCATGTGTATGTAAAGGTATACTAGTAATTCAAATGTTCGTGTGTTTCATTTCTTTATCTGTAAATATTATTTCCTTTAGGACTAACTATCCGCTCACCTGTCTTTCCTCTATCTGTCTGTCTATCTAACTGTCTGTATGTACATATTACTTGTACAGTTTTCATATGTCGACCACTGCGGTGCTATATTAATGTCATACGAGAAATAAAAGTATAGAATGCAAACGTCGTGTCCTTTTCGTTTCATAGAGTTCTTAATACAATGACTTTTACTGTACTGTATAGATGTTCGTAATAATGGAGTATCCATTATGCTCGTTGGTGAGCGGTGGTAGCGCAGTGGTAGAACGTTTGGACTTAGGAGCCAAAGGTCCCGATATCAATGTTCACGAAAGTTGCATTTCTGACGCGATATTGATGGAATGCACTGTATGTTCCGATACCGGTATCATCCTTGGTCTGTCAGTACTAGTCGGTGTTTCGCAGGCCTATTGCAACATTCAGCGCTACGGATGCTGTTGGTTTCCTTCTGCCTTAAACTGACATTCTGTGATGTAAGTGAATTAATCTTGAAAGCGACCCAAACCCCAATTTAGAAACTAACTCATCGATGGAAATACGGGCACCCTGGAAATGCAAAGCTATCGTCTGTTTGGAGAATGAACACAGTGTGTGGGGATCGTTGTAGATAGGTTGGGACGGAAAAACTGGTCACGTGGATGGGTGTCTAAAATGCCTTCGTCATTCACGGCTGACGCTGGTTAATTCATTTTTGGAATAGCTGTTGATGACCAATTGTGGGTCTCAAACTGAACACGATTATTATGTTAATTTACATAATTGTATTACATCCATTGGGTTCTGATATCTATAGTTTAAATTAATGCGTTGATTTGTGGATTACGACAACCAACAACATAATAATAAATAAACAAATGAACAATAACAAAACTATCACAGCTGTTTGTTTAACAGAAACCTAAGTCGGATTAAATATAATAATAAAATAATCGATCCATAAATGTCATTGTAATTTTTGTTTTTACTGTTTATAATCACATTCATAATACAAAACATGACAACTGATTTTCAAAGAATCACTTTGCTATGCATGTACGCCAGCCTAAGGCAGACAATGGAAATAATTCACAATGTATGTGTGCATGCACGTGTGTGTTTTAGAAAAACAATGAAAATTCAACATTCCAATATTAATCAACACCCGCTATATGTACAGACAATGCTCTGTCATAACTGTACATACTCGCGTAATATGCAAATTGAGTTTTCGATTTGTTATGCAACACATCAGACAGATGACAATAAGCAGGTTAATAATATTACGTCGTTTATTGAGGCCTCATTCCGGGACAACATTATATAATCCTAACTTGTCTAAAGTATCGCAAACAATACTGTTATTCATAACTGAGCCTGTGCAATTAAAACTAATTACATTTGTTAGCATACATGTCTAACTGAAACGAAATTGAAAATGTCAATTTATTATTGCATTATTGAGGATAGTTACATTTTCAATGCGTATTATATGGTAGGGGTGTAATGATGAATCGAACTATCGATGCATCGCGATAGTAAGTGGCCCGATAGCAATACATCGATGGTAATTTGAACTATCGATTATTTCCATCGATAGTACTATCAACTATCGATAGTTTCGATAGTGTACTATTTTTAAAC
>JAUTBZ010136156.1:0-13420 GCA_032361785.1 Lepetodrilus galriftensis | reverse complement strand
GTGTGTGTGTGTGTGTGTGTGTGTGTGTGTGTGTGTGTGTGTGTGTGTGTGTGTGTGTGTGTGTGTGTGTGTGATTGTTACGGACATGCTCTTTTCATTGAAGATTACATCTGCATATCCTCCCTATATACTACGTCTATTGTCGTCAAAGAAGTCCGGTTACAACCGTAACTGCCACGTTCAATCATGCTGTTCAAGAAAATTACATCTGACACTTTATTATATAAATAAGTATGATCGGATGTGAAAGCATACTCAGCTTAAGGCATATGCATATAGAAAGGTTTTTGGAAGTACAAACATGATGTTATGTATGTCAAGTGAATGTATATACTTTGCAGTTGTATAGCTAAGAACTACTCCAAAATTACCATAAATTTATGTGATAATATATGCCTACACTTATCCCAAATAGTAGTACTAGTATATGCCTATGCTACTTTTCATGATACAACAGCATTACCTCGAGTATGGCGACACATGAAAGCGATATAGGACGCATGCATTTTCCATAATACATATTAGTATATATGCTGATTATAATTACGGAAGATTATACAGATCTCTATAATGTAATCCACGTTTGACATTCCAATGACAGCTTGGCATGAAACCCATCAGATACAGCCAGTGCTAAATCCCCTAGGCTTACATTGTATTCTGTATAATGGCATAAATAACGTACATTTGTCGACGGAAATCATAATTTGTGCAGTGGACAGTTCTCAAGTTCGGCTATTTCCGTGAACAGCCTCTTTCGACAGATTGGGTAATTGGGTGCAAATTAACACATGAAACAGTTATGTATATTTTTATTTCATATTTAGATCATAGTCAACACAATGTGGGCTATGGTCCTATTAAAGTATACTCTAAAGAGAATATTCATATAAATCAGTGTTACCTGATATGCAATTCTAGTTCTATTCTGAAAAATAAAACACTAAATATCGTGTTAGAAACGTTAAGAATTTCTTTTTAAATCGATTTTCTTTTAAACTACTGTTAACATATAAAACTTAACAGTAACAATGCGTACGAAGATTCATACATACTCACTGTGAACCTATCTAATCGTAGTCTTTGCCAAAGACATTTCCTTGCATTTCTTTTTTAAATAATCTGTTAATACTTTTTGTTTTTTAAGGTTTTACAAAATACAATATATTGTTTTAAAAAAATGTTTTACAAAGTCTTTAAATTGAAAAAAGATATGCAACGAAAGGTCTTTGCCAAGGACTAGTATAGACCTGTTGTAAATAAAATAGCACTAATATTACTGTTACAGACGCCGACTCAAGGTGACACCAGGGGAGTTTTCTTACTACAAGCCTGGGGAAGATGTAAGCATCGTGCACCTAATATGACACATAATGTGACACACAAACGAATAATAAATTACATCGTGATCATCAATGAACATTACATATTAAAATTAAATAAATATTAATTAAAGTAAAATAAAACATTATTGCCCATATTTCTATTTGAATATATGGTCAATACATATTACTTAAAACTAAAATAATATTTAGAATATGATACGCATTTCTTTATTAGAACGGATGGAGAATATATATATATATATATATATATATATTTCCGATAAATACGTGTAAATATGAAATGGCACTTTAACCCTCTCCATGCTGAAGGCAACTGGAGATGCCCTGAAAAGCAGTACCTCTGTCTAATCCAGCAGGGAGAGTGTTAAATGCCTATTTGAAGCGCATCTTATTTCATTTTAGAGTAAATGGACAGTGGAATAGGTCGATGACAAATATATAATTATAATAATACAGTTTGGAGAAAAACAATAAAATAAAATAATAATAATAATAATAATATGTTTATTTTTAAAAAGCTGTCGCGTATGGGTGGAATATTCCTACTGCGACGTAAAACACTAATTAATTCATTCATAAAAACTCTAATTTGTATTGTATTTTCTCAGTTGGCTCTGAACATCGTTCAGATCTGGCAAGGCATCTGCAGTGTGAAGCGGTACGGCCAACATGGATTCACGGTCACAGTCAGAAATAGAGTCTACAGGTACGTCCAGCAGTGCGTTCCCTGTTATCCACATAATACTGTGAATCTATTACCAACGATAAATGCATAAGACGTTCCAATAATGTAATTCGCCATTGTGTATACGAGGAAATGGTATAAACAACCTCTTCAATGTTATTGACAGTTTTCGGCTAATCAATGACCGGGAGAGGGTTCACAACCCTGAAGTGGAAAGAGAAGAATGGATTGAGGTAGGTGAACTTTAAACCGTGCAGAAATTATAGCAGGTTTAAGTCGTTGTCTTAAAATAAAATGAGATGTTAAGACCTATCGATATGCCTAATTATAGCAATTAGTTTTGTTTGTATTTATTAAAAGAAAGTCTTACGTGGAACGGGAATTGTGTGTATACAGGCCTACACATTGAAGGTTAAATTAAGAAAGGTAGAGTCTACAACTATGCTTTTATTTCCACAGGCCTTCCATATATCCATGAGGTCAAAAAGAAACACGTTTCTGTGTCTCACCAAGTCTCCTTCTCTCACCTCCACAAACGGATCCACTTCCGGTGACATACCCATAGAGGGCGAATCGCCCACCGAGGCTGATGAAGTGTGTAGAGTAAGTTGTACAAAATATGCGATATACGAAGGACAAAGTTTACGCATGCACAGTTTTACCCTGCATTATATATAGAGAAAGCTATATATATTAGCGCTAAAATTATATGAACTAAAAGTATTCCGTGTTTCCTTTTGAATATAGTTAATAATGAAGCGTTAATATACGGTTTTATGTTTTCTAGTATGAAACAGTTGTGGAAGAAAACAACAACGAACAACCTCTATCCGCTTCTTCAAGGTATGTATTTTAATTACTAGTATTTGAACATAAAAATAAAATGTGGGAATTTGTTAATAGTGATTGAATGTTATCCATACAATCGGAGTGTTTTTCTTCTAAAAGTTAGGTGTTAAACATTAAAAGCTTATGATGTGCGTTCTAAGAACTACTAGTAAACAGATGTTATTTATATATAGTTACATATATAGTGCCTTCTTAACCCTCTCCCTGCTGGATTAGGAACACTTACTGTTCTTTAAGGCATCTCCGGTTGCCTACAGCAGGGAGAGAGTTAAACATTCGCCGCTGAGGTAGAGTACGAGAGAGCAGTCACTGATTCTGGTGTTCGAGGACGGCTACATGAGTGCTTCCGTTCGATTTGCAGGAAGAAGCACGCCAGTGTGCACCTGAGCTACATTGGAGAGACAACGCCCTTGCAACAACTACCCACTGCCAGACGACCCAAACCTCCGTCTTACCAAAGGCAAGACAGCAAACCTTCAATAGACATCAACCAATCACAAACTGACACGTCACGGAAAAGTGATGGAGACAGCAAACGTGGCAGTGATGGTGGTGATGGCGACACACCTATTAATCTTGCAGCCATACGTTCAAAATGGCGATCTTTGGACGAAAGCTCGTCTAAGGAATCACCCGACAAGGACAGAAATGCACGTCTCGATGCTCCACAGTATGCAAGTGTAAATAAAAACAAACAAACCTCAACGATGCAAGTCAGTATAGATTTTCCGGAAGTGGAACCCGATCCAGATTACACTGTCGATGTCTTTGAGGAAGATCCGGAAACGGAACCACTACCAGCTTCCGTTAAACCTGCACAGCAACGGGTTACTAACAATAAACGATCTTCTTCGACACCTTCACATGTCTCGAAATCCCGACCACGGAGTTCTGAGAACATAACAGACGACCAAAAGTACAAAAGCCGTCCACTTCCGGTGTCCCCGACGACACCGCTCCCACCCCAGGCCCCTCCAGCGGCCCCTCCCCAGATCCCGATGTCCCCTCACCCACCCCCACTGCTGGTTGGGAAGAAGACCGGGGTTAAATTGACTGTTGTTCCTAAGATCAGATTGAAGCAATTGTTTTGGACAAAGGTTCCTCAAAGTGTGGTATGTCACCTTTTGTGCTCATTGATGAAACTAAAAGCTGGTGTGTTATGGTCATTAAGGTGAACGAAAGCTGGTGTAGTGGTAATAGTAGTAGTAGTAGTAGTAGTAGTAGTAATAATAATAGTAGTAGTAGTAGTAGCAGCCATAGTAGTAGTACTAGTAGTAGTCGTTGTAGTAGTAATAGTAGTAGTAGTAATAGTAGTAGTAGTAGTAGTAGTAGCAGCCGTAGTAGTAGTAGTAGTAGTAGTAGTAGTAGTAGTAGTAGTAGTAGTAGTGGTAGTAAACTTATATAGTTCTATAGTTTGCAGTTATACGTACAAACCTTTATAATATTCTGACAGTTTTGGACCCACCTATTGTGTAGATGCAACTTGTATATTATAGTCACTTAAATAGGATACATCGACAATTTGAAAACACATGGATATTCTACAAATTGTGTGTAATTTTAATGCTTTTACGGTCGCCTTCCCAAGTTGATAGTCGCCATCTTACTATAGTATTTACTTTGACATAGGTGTCTTCTACCATGTGGAAAGGAGCTCATGACGTCACTTCCCGTCTGGACTTGAAATCCCTAGACCATATGTTTGCCCTACAGGAAAAGGACTATGTTAATATTCAATCACAAGGTATGCTGACTTTGAGGGACTTCCTCGTGTGTAGAACCTCCTCCCTTCAGTTCACAGTATCCAATATTTCAATCGGTATCCAATTTATAATTACAGTACAATTGCATTACAATTATGGAACAATTATAGTACAATAACTGTACAATAATAGTACAATATACAATAATACTACAATATTAAATAACAGTACAGTATTAAATAATAGTACAACTATAATACAATTATTGAAATACAATAATGCAACAGTTAGTGTACATTTTCGAACAATTCTTGTACAATTATAATATGAAAATGCTTTAGTGGATCTCTATTAAAACATAATAGTACGATAATATAAGTAAAATCGTATTCTGTACTATGCTGTATGCGCTGAAGACAACTGGATGTTTAACATTTCACCTTATTAAAGTCCATACATCTCCTGAACATTGCCTTGGCAGTGGTAGTGTCAGTGGATATTATCATGGCATTCCGCCATTAGTGTTCAGTAGAAATGTTATAAATACTCTCAGTTTCAATTATGTCATTAAGTCTCTTGTATTAATCTCTTCCACACAGCTTCACTAAGTAAAAAGACGAACAAGATTTTACTAGACTCCAAGCGAGCTACGAACCTAAGCATCATGTTCAACGGCCCCAAACCGGATGTGGCAGAAAACCTTATGGTTGCCTTAAATTCTATCACGGAACTGGAGGCGTTTCCAGTCGATAAGCTCAGTACTCTCAGAAGGTATACAATTTAGATTACAGCTTTGTACAATGCCAAACGAAAACCAATGGTTGCCATAAATTCAACTACAGAGCTAAATGCGTTTCAACCACAAAGCTAGAAGGATAAACTTAGAATTCTCAGACGGTATAGAATTTAAATTACAGCTTTATAAATTGCCAACGACAATTAAATAGAATCTAGACTTGGTTTGGTCGGATATTGCAAGAGTGTTACCGATGTTGGTAGAGGATGAGGTCAACTGAAAAGTCGATGTCCTCCATTATACTAGTACTTGAATTAAGTATATGATCACGTCCCGCAATCTTATGTGTTATACCTTGTCCTATGATAAGGTGCATGCCACTATGTCTTTGGGAGCTTACATAGGCTGCAACTTTACATTAGTTTGCCGTTTACATGCTTTGTATACTATGTCCATAGGTATCAGCCAACAGCAGACGACATGGAAATGTACCGGATGTACCGTAGTGCGCAACAGGATCTTCACGCAGTTGACCGCTTCATGGTTGACCTTTGTGGCATTCCCGACCTTGACACTCGACTAGGTCTTGTGATAACAATCCTTGAATTCCCAAGACAGGTCCAGGAGGTAGCAGAGGTCAGTTGTCATGACAATGAAAACAATACTATTCCAGGGGTAGAAATAAGTGTACGCTTGCAGGCTATTATTGAAACTAGAGTACACTCCAAAACATTCAAGGCCCCTTAATGTTTATAACAATTTAAAATTGTAGTAACAAAAATGCACAATATTTTCAAAGTGGCGTCAAGATGATTCTTGTAAAGGATCAGTACAACAGTACGACAATTTCGTGAATTTCAAATTTGCCCCAAGATTACGAAACCTTTTGGGTAGGTTTTCATGTTCAAACTCAAAGTGTACATAGTGATTCGTAAACAAAAGAGTTGAGCATGGAATATTATTTTTAATATAGTTCGTAATTCCTATGTCCAGTCTATATATCCCCTGTATGTCCACACTATATCCAATGTATGTCCACTCCGTGTCCCCAGAACGTCAGTGATCTGGTACTGGCGTGTGAGGAGATGACCAACAACGCGGATCTGTCGTCTGTGCTAGAGTACGTCCTCGCCATCGGCAACTACATGAACGCCAAGTGGAACTCCGGTCTCGGCGCTTACGGCTTCCAGATCACCTCCATAGACAAGGCAAGTCACGTGACCTTAGACAACAGCCAATGGTGTTGCTCCGAGAATTCACTTCACCACGATATGTACCATCCGGTTCCCGTGGGTTCCATATTGCAATGGCATCCTTCTCAAACCAAGGCCCTTCTGTACGAAACTGTGTAACTCTTTAGGTGGCTGTAACTCCAACCCTTAGCAATGATGTAGTCTATGGATAAGATTGGGGATAAGGCTACCTTGGAGTTGAGCCGTTATAGACGTACATATGTACCTGAAGAACCATTTTAAAAAGTCAATATATTATAATATAAATAATAAATATAACACATGCAGCTGAATGTTTGTGTCAACGAGTTCATATGCCTTCGTTTACAGGTGGTTGACATGAAGAGTCGCAATCCACAATACTCCCTCCTTCACTTCCTAGTAGAACAGATCTCACTGACCAATCAAGAGCTTCTATCCTGGACTTCCGGCGTGAAGCACGTGCAGAAATGTGCCGACCTGTCAATCAAAGCCGTGGGCGCGGAGGTTGAAGGTAACGGCAACAGTTCTTCAGTTGACTCCTGTGCGAAACGGCGTAGGTATAGTAGCCTTATTACTCCAACCTTAGTATAGCATGCATAGACCACATCAATGCTAGCGTGGGAGTTAACTCCAGCCAGTAAGCAATGGTGTAGTCTTATCTGTGTCTAAGGTTGGAGTTAGGGTTACCTAAGAATTACGTCGTTTCATACAGCAGTGCCTAAGAGCACAACCATGTTTTTTGGAAGGAAGGAACTGAACTCCGTTCCACAGAACGTTCCATAGATGCTGTCAACGTTGGCCCAATGTCACGGTGTTTGCTGGGGGTACTGTGCACAGTACCACTACTAGTCTGGCGGCATAGCCGAAAAATCGTTCATTTCCGGATACCAATTTGATACTTGGCACACTTATACCCGAAACAAATATATTCAGATATAGTGCCAAGCTGAAATATGTCTGGTTGCCATGGTATAGAACTCTCTCTCTACATTATAAGTACAGTGCTATGACTCTCGTAAAACGCTACCCACGCTCTACGGAACATGGATCTCTTGAAAAGGCGTAGTCCTTGTAAAAGACGTTTGGTTGCATTTATTTCGAATTTCTTTTATGATTTTTTTTTTTCGTTTGAAAACTACGCAATTCTTTTTTTTTTAACAAATGTAAAAATTCATTTTAAAACGTCAAAAAATGTGCCACCAGATGTTTTTTACAAGGACAAGAAAGGTCATAACTTGAATATTGTGTTGTCCAGGGCTAAGGTTAAAGTTATGATTACTTTGGAGTTGTACGGTTTCGTACAGACGAGCCCAACATCCTGTTTTTCAATTAACTACTATGGTAATCCTTGGTCTCCTTTGTTATAGAATGCATAGTCTCAGACAAAGAGATATGACAGAGAAGACGGCATAAAGCCATGATGATTTTAATTAGTTTCTCTCGTTAGTCTTGTTCTATAATAAAACAAATTAATTAAGGACCAGTAGCCTTTTTGAACATATATATATTTAGTTCTATCAGTGAAGAATTCCAAAACATCTAAAGGCCCGAGGTATTCTTCAAGAACTTGCAGACACATTGGAAGAAGAATGGTACTAGCTTCCTCAAGCCGAGTTCCAAAATTTGGTGGACAACTTCCGCATAAACTATGTGACAGTCCTTAACTTATTTGTTTATAGAAACTGAATTAATAAATCATATACCTTGATAACAATAAAAACTATTATATCCAAATGTTCCAGTTCTGAAAAACGGTATTGTAAAGATCAAGAGGAATCTCAAGTCTGTGCGCCACAATCTGTCGAGTCCGTGTAAACAGGAAAAGAAGTTTTTATCGGATGTGCAGGTATGTTTGAAATAGTATCCTCTGCTGGGGGATAAGTACATCAGTAAATAACAACTTTTGGGTGGATAAATCAAGCGTAATTAGTCTCAGATAGAAATTCGTTTGTCCGATTGTACATGTGATATTATGCCTTTAAACAAAATATTACAGTCAATACGTATTAATAAATTCCTCAACAATTTATTTAATTTATTTTGACGATTGCTTTGACATACAAATGTATGAAACACAGTATACTGGGGACTGAGTACATCAGTATGGCTGAATTTGAATTCAATGTCTTACGGTCAATGTTCCAGAATTTCATCACTGAGTATGACCGGAAGTTAGAGAAGTTGTGTGTTAGGTGTGCTGACTTGGACAAGCGGTACATGTCTATACTGGTGAGTATCTACAGCATATCTGATGCTAGTTCCTGTGAGTATCTACAGTATATCTGATACTAGATCCTGTCAAAGATGTTTCGTGGCATATATGTATTTTTTAAATGAGTAAACAAGAAAAATCGAAAGAATTCCAACGAAACTTCTTTGACAAAGATGAGTCTGCTGAATGCCATCTAAAACGTTTTCTTGTTGTATTGTTCACAAACATATCGTGTCCGTTATATATGTATCATATGATATAAAAAAAAGTATAGTTTGAAATTAGTTGTAATAATTATATTGGCATAATTTAAAATAGGCTGTTATGTGAATGTGTATTTTTGCGTTACTATATTATATTTTATTTATAATATTGCTTTCGTATTTCAGGCATATTTCGGCGAGATGTCCTCCCGGACCTCGGATGTCTTGTTCTCAAGCGTGGCCTTATTCGCAGACAAATTTCAGGCAGTTGTCAAAGAAAAACGATCCTCTTAGCTTTCCCCACTTCCCAGTGCCACGTCTGTTACTGATGCTGTGATTCTGAAATTCTAAACTTCTATTTTCTTCCTTGGGCATCTGCTGCCGTGATTATCCCCAACACAGCAACAATAAAAGGCTAGGTGTCCGGGCCAGGATACCCAACGTGGTTGCTCAAAATTAAACCAGGACATCTGAGGTGAAAACTTTAAACGTCCTGCCAGGATCCTGTTAGGGCGTTGCCATGATCCTGGGAACAGGACACCTAATTTGTGTTCCTGTGCCAACATCCGTTCCGTCTTTCGGATATTCTCTCCCGAGGGTGGAGTTTGGGAAGAAATCGTTGTGTCCATGCCATGATGCTAAAACATGTCACCTCAACCTACTGGAGTATTTGCATATATATAGGTTTCAACATCATCAGGCTGTTTAAACCTCACGAAAAAAAATGAACAGTTGATGATTTAAACATAGTTGTATTCAGCAAAGAATGAGGATTGGTAAACAAGCTGTACAGCTTATTTCAATACCGCTCCTCAACAAATAATACAGATACTACATTATACACTTGCCAAGTCAAGGTAACATAGTAAAAGTAAAACTAAAGTATATATGTTGATACATGCATATATTTCCATTACATTTTGGGACCAACTTACAGAAACGTAACTCATTAATTAATGTATAACCAATATATATATCATATTGAATTACAATCCGCTATCACGTATTCAGAGCTTAAATCTGCGAGATTTGATAAAGAAATCACGGACAGATATACATCCGATGACGATCTTATCCACCCGCTAATATCGTATATCAAGCCGTTACCCGTTCTTTCCCATGAATTATGCATGCTATTCCTGCCGACTTTATGTAAATACACCCGGAGGGGCATTGCTAGGACATTGTTGATTATTGGTTTAGAGCTTGTTGACACTTACAATCACAATGACCTAGATATCGACTGGGTACCCAAGTAGCGTGTAATAATAGCGAACAACATGGATTTATTGGATCCCTCATTGGTGGTACAACCTACAGTGCATACAGTTTGGTTATTGGTTAGTTGTAGCAGCTTTAACACGTTGGACTCATGCAATATTATGCATTGTATTCGGCACAGTAGTACATACTAGTATTAAGATGGCCTGTCAGTACCAGCCGGTGCTCGCAGGTTTACTGCAACATTCAGTGCTACGGGCCGGATGTTGCGGGTTTCCTCCTAGTCATAATATAAGTGACATAATCTAGAAAGCCACTCTAAACCCCAGTAAAAAAAAACACAACAAAAACAACAACAAACTAACATATTAGGAATAGGAATCGTGACTCATAGATCAAGAAGGTACTAATATTGGCGATGTTCCATCAAATGCAACATATCTGTGGTAAGACGATTCATTGATACATATCCAGTTAAATCTGGTAGTAGGTGGAAGCGTGTGAGCATAGATACCATAATCGTTATTAAGACCTCGGTCCATGATTGGTTGTAACCAGTTAATAACGAAATAATTAAGGGATAGAGTACGGTCTACCCCTATACCGTATTAAAGTATAGTTTTGCCATGAAGTATTATAGTTAAAAGCATAATATCACAGTTGGTAGACCTGGATAATGGACGAATTTCGATCCGAGACTAATTACGCTTGATTTATCCATCCAAATGTTGGTAATTCCTAAAACGGAGTGCATTGCATGCCTGTAACGCCCGAGGGCTGTGTGTTAACTGTCATATATCACGATAAAAATATACAAATATACGTTGTATACAAATTATTATATGAATTATACTTAAATATGTAAGGGATTTTACGAGCGGTTCATTCCAATCCATCTATAAAAAATTAGGTTGAACTTTCGTCGGCCTGATGGCCTAAAGGACCGGCGTAATGGACTAGAGCGCTAGAAATGCGAGAGTTCCAGAGTTCGAATTTGTCTTTACAGACTTTGAATATTTTGAAATAATGTTTGAAGAAAACATACTTTCATGCGTTATTACATTTGCCCCCGTTAATAACACAAGGTCAATGTTAATAACGCACAGTCAATGTTAATAACGCATGGGTCAATGTTAGTAACACACGGAAAATGTAATAACGCACTCCTGATAATATACTCAAAGTACACATGATAGTGTATTACGAGAAAAGAAGAGACACGTGTTATAGTTGGAGTGTACACCCTGGAGGGATATATCGGAAACTAAATGATCGATTCAGAATGCAGAATTAGGTAGAGGTGAACCTATGGGCCTCTTAGTGTTACAGTATATTAGCTTTGGCAAGCGTTCAGCTGTAATATATATCTAGCAATCCTATCACAGACATCTAGACATCAATGTACCAACCAAATATTCGATGTATTTACAGTTTTCACATTTATTACTCTGCAATACTTCTTTCACGGATTGTGGTTTGCATCGGAACAGCCATTGTCCGTTGGAATAGCTACTGAAACATCCTATTTTCGGAAGCTAATACAAGAAATATGATCGCAAAAACTTCAATTATAATATGTGTTTGTGCAATTGTGACTCAAGAGATAAATTATCCCATTATACCTGTTCAGTTGTTGTCAACCAAATAATGGCGATTATATTGCAGCTCTAAGTGTGTTCCTATTCAAATAAATGGTACAGTGGTGTCATCGTAGACATTGAAGATACCGTCTGTAAGGAATAATACATGGAGAAGTATGCAGCAAACAGTCATCTCATTGTATAAGGACATCGAGTCTAAAGAAGGTTTGGGTCAATGCCCAGGCTATCCTATATATATATAATATAGATGTGCACTGGTACCAATCGGGCGTCTCAGGCAAGCGTGTCGACTCAACATAGAAGACATTAGAGAATATATCCAAATCCATTAACACACAAGTGTAATTTACGTTACCATAGTATATCCACATACAATGGGACCGAGTTCATTGGTATTCATGTTTATAGTTAATTACAGTTAATAAACCTCAAAATCAAACAGATTAGTAACTTTTGCAATGTCATTTCATTTGAAATTTATTTTACTCCCCCACCCCCGTAATTTACGTTAACTATTTCAAGTTCAAGTTATGGGAATATCATAAACAATTTATTGAAACATATTGTTTAGCATTTAACAGAAACAGTTATAACTTTTATGAAAACAGTATGATTATGCAAATGCTTGTCGTATGAACAATATAATTATCGGCTTTGGAATATAGAGGGAAATAATGCATGCACTCAGCAGATTTTTCATGTTTAATTAATTTAGCTCGTATCACGCAATTTATGGACAATTATCAAGCATTAATACTACTAACGGATAAATACACATTGAACGAAGATACTTATATAGGAACATACCGCTACTTTATGGATATATTAAAATGACAGTCCGTTTTTCGTGAGTAATTGGCATCTTGTAAATTACAGCGGCTAAATGTACACCCTTATTTGAAATGACACTACGAAGATTACTCGAAGAGCACGAGTCCTGATAGTTTGTATATATGTTCTACTTATGTTAATGTATTAGAATAATAAATAATCAGAAAAATAATGTTATAAGTTTCCAAAATCAAATGGCGCCTTTTTCGTGAGAATGGGTGTAAAACGGCTTTTGGAAAGAGCCTTCCGGATGGGCAGCTGCTACAGGATGTAACACTCTACCAGACAACATCAAGTCCTCAGGAACACTGGCCATTTTCAAGAAAGAAATACAAACTCATCTGTTCAATAGAGCATTCACCAATTAAATACTAGACATGCGCACAAAGCATACATGGTGCTATTGCTGCGCAATATAAATGCACACATTATTATTAATTCGAGTATCAACCACAAGTCAATAGCACTGTAAATGGTCGTATATATATTCAAAACACTTTATAAGTCCTGCAACACACCATTCACGTTTGTCGTCAGGACATTACCGTACCTAAGCATGCGGGCGTCATATAAGTCTGTACTAGATGCGTTGAGCAGTCTATAGTGGTGTACATAAGCTATGGTTGTATCCACAGTATTTTCTGAGAATCCGGGGTACATCTTCCATGCGAAATGGATTCCAACTGTCTGTACGCGGTCAGGAATCAAGACAAGTTTAGATCTCTCCTTCGCTTTGTACATAGTTCTCATTCGCCAGACATACAAAAGGCTCAGTCTACTAGTGTTTAATTTTTCTGAAGCAATGTCTCTTTTAGATGC
>JAUTBZ010136145.1:0-13421 GCA_032361785.1 Lepetodrilus galriftensis | reverse complement strand
ATAGGTAGCTTTGTAAGAAAAATTACAAGAACTTCAAAGTCAAATTTCTGTCTCTGAATGTAATGTCAGCAACACAGAATTGCCCATATACGGTATATGCCTTTGTTGCAAATGGGTGAAACAATCCTGTAGTGATGTTAAACACCATAATCACTCGCCGTATATGGCTTATCCATGGGACCTTAGCTTAGCTTGCTATTAATAACATTACATGTACAGTACATGATGTTGCAGAAGTAATAGTCAAGCAACTCAATTCAATTGAATGGTTACTAATTCATGTCTAATGACAAATGTTGCCTACAGATAACTGCTCCAGAGCAAAATGCTAAATACTGTAATTACTCTAATAATTCGAACAGGGGAAAATGATTAGGTAAATATGAACATTTAAAAAGATCAGTGCTCATATAATTAGTAACAACCAAATTAAAATAGAAAATATGGTTGTAAATGAAATGGTAAATAAATGATGGATTCCATAAATAAAACAAAGAAAGACAAAACAAATATTTTTTAAATGACTGTTCTAATAATTAGAACTTAGGATTTCAAAAACATTGGTCATGTTCGTATTTTTATGGTCAGAAATAAAAAATAAAGCAATTACTTTAGGTGTTGGAACTATTAGAGGGTTCAAATTATTAGAGTAATTACGGTACATGTAAAATATATTTAACTTGAATTAGGGAGAGGGAACACACTTTATCGATTAGAAATAATATTTCATTACAGGGTTATTAATCTGTGAATTGTATTTGATTGTCTTTTTTAATGTTTGTTTTTATCTTACAGGCGCAAAAAGGAAGGTCGAATGCCTCACAAGTTGGCGGAAAAAGCAAGAACACTGAAGGGAATAAAGTAGGTGTCACTTTTGAGCCCAGTTTGTCACTGTTTATTGTCTATGTACTCTGCAAGATAGATGAGCTTTTCACTATATATATATTACTAAAATAATATGGAACGTTTAAACAAGTTTACTTTTTAAATGTTTATTGTTGTTTATGTATCTACAATGTCCACCTCATATTTCAGAGCCAAACTATACAACAAAAAGAGACATTCAGAGAAGATACAGATGAAGAAAACGTACGTAATTTTCCCATGGTTACCGATTCATTTCTACTGTCTGTCACACTTAAAACCGGGCAGTCAGCTTGGTGCATTTGTTTGATTTCATCATATTTCATATTGACACAAATTCAATACGGTAGTATCATATTAAAACGAAACACTTATCAAAGTCCCCTCTGTAGACGTTCATTTAAGTACAGCATGACATTACAAACTTCATTAGACTATCTCATGCTAAATGTTTACCTGCTGTAACAAATTATTCGATACGTTTTTCCTTAAATTCTGCAAATGTCAGAACATTTATTTCTGTGCATGGTATATATCTCGGGAGCTCTCAATGTGTCAACATAATACTAATAGTAAATGTCGCCTGCTATCTTCGTCGCAAATGGGTGAAAGATTCCCTCAGCGACGTTAAACTCCATATTCACTCACTCACTCACTTGCTATCTGTGTTGATATAGTAGATGTTTATGGAGAGTTATTTCTGCCCAGCATAAAGATGCACGAAGAGCGTAAGACGAAGCAGAAGAAGAGCGATGAGGTTCCCCAGGGAGCTGTGCCGGCCTACCTCCTGGACCGTGAGGGTCAGTCTCGCGCCAAGGTCCTCTCCAACATGATCAAACAGAAGAGGAAAGAGAAGGCGGTATGTCGGTTGAAATAGCATCCCGTTGAAATATGTGTGTCTTGGTCTTTGTGTGTATTTGTTTCTATACCACACAAGTGTAAGGAGAAAGGGGTTATGTAATTTTAGTGTATCCCATAGTTTGTGCGATTGGCTGGTTATATATAACCAGCCAATCACACGGTTGTCTGTAAGCAGCTGGTAAGTTCCCACACCGGAGGCTCAAACAAATTTGGTAATTATTTACATTGTTTTCTTTAAGTTTTGACTATGTGGTATATGAACAATAACCCACTCGGTACAATAAATTAATGTTGTAGGTCACTCGCTAAAGCTCGTGACTTGCTACATTAATTTCACTCTTGAAAGATAATCGGTAATCTCTCGTACCTCGTGGGTTATTGTCTATATCTTACAGTGAGCATTCTTCATTAATTCTTGAACATTAAACTATTGTTTTGGGAGTTTGTAGTTGAATATATCCAAAAGTTATATGCATGAGAAGATTCCAGGACTTTTGTTGTCCAATTTCAGGGAAAATGGGATGTACCTCTACCCAAGGTGAGGGGAATGAGCGAAGCTGAGGTATTCAAAGTGATCAGAACTGGAAAGACGAAACGTGAGTACTGAAATATTACTTTCTGGTTACATATCCCATGTTTACATTTAGGCAATATCCCAGTGATACTTGAATTATTTCCATACAAGCATGGTCAATTTGTAAATAATTTAGTCTCAAAATGTGGGGGAAAAGTGTTTGTTCATAAACTCATTCTTGTTCATAAACTCATTCTTGTCACTTCCAGTTAAAGATGATTGTTGGTTATAATGTTAAATATTTCATGTTGTCATCTTTCAGGGAAAGCATGGAAACGAATGGTCACCAAGGTTACATATGTTGGAGAAGGATTCACGCGAAAACCACCAAAGTTTGAAAGGTTCATCAGACCTATGGTAGGTTTTTGTCCACTGAGGTTCATGCAGAAATAAATAAATGTATCGTCAATCCGACAATCTGATTGGTCCACGTGACCTCAAATTTAATTAGGCCAGGTCCTGAGATTACGAAACTTTTCTGAGTACAATTTCGTACTCAACTCAGAATTGTGTTCATAAAACGTCATGTGACGTCATAGTCTGATTACGTTTTTGTGCTCAGAAAGTTTCGTAATCTCGGGGCCAGGCGTCAATGTTTACGAAAGTTATCTTTCTGACACTATATTGATAGGCTTTCTGTAGAGTGGCAATGCAGTTATAATCTCTGGTTTTGTCAGTACCAGACAGTGCTTGCAGGTTTACTGAAACATTCAGTGCTATGGATGTTGCAGGTTTCCTCGCTACTCTTCGTCGCAAATGGGTGAAAGATTCCCGCAGCGACGTTAAACTCCATATTCACTCACTCCTCGCTACTCTAAACCCCAATTTAAAAAATATATAAATATTCATGTTGCCAGTTGCCAGTGGTATGAAAATATTCATGTTGCCAGCGTTATGAAAATATTCACGTTGCCAATAGTATGAAAACATTCACATTGTCAGCGGTATGAAAACCATTGACGTTTCCAACCTCCGTGGCCTACATTGATCTACTGTGTTCATTACAAAATGATTAGAGTAATAACTCCACAACCTGTCGCAGTTTGAGTTGTACACGTGACTAATATAATGCACCCGATAACACCACGTAGACATGCATGCTCGCTCGTCTCGCACATGGACGCGTTTTGTCGGTTCCGCTTAAATTGAGATGTTGCAGAAACAACAATAGGTGGTTGGGGTTATTTGTATGCTTCAATGGGTATCGGCATATGTTCCAGTTTTTATTGTGAATCTATGACTAATGTATTGTGTGATTTTAGTTGCGATCGGAAATATGATGATGATACTATGTAAACATGTAGAAGTAATCTTCTTGCTATTGAATTTATCATGGTCACTGTTATATAGGACATCTGAATTTGCCTTAGGCAAGGTTAACAGCTATATCTACTTTTATTTCATAATTAATATAGATTATTTATTGTTCTATACAACAGACCTGTTTATTTAGTTGTATGTACAATGCACATATATATATATAATATATAATGTATTTATAAACACAATTAAAAAATGTTATCTATCAAGCAGTATTATTACAATGTGTCTTCTGAAAAATGTTGTTAAAGCATAGCTCAATAAGAGAAACTATTTTGTTATTTTATGTTATTCCTTTCTTTGTCCTATTATTTGAAGGTATAGATCTTCCACACCAAGATATATAATATATTAAACTTCATGAAAAGGATGTCAGTACCAGCCGGTGTTTGCAGGTTTACTGCAACATTCAGCACTACGGATGTTGCAGGTTTCCTCCTGCCCTAAACTGACAAGTCGTGATATTAGTGAAAGATTCTCAAAAGTGACTCTAAACCCCAAATAAAACAAATAAAACAAATAAAATGTTTAAAAACCATTTCATGCCAGGTGGTAAATTATTCACAATTCTATCCAATACCACAAAAGCAATCTGATACATTGCATTGCCAGTTGATCAAAGAGTTGAAACATGATGAAGACAACAGTACCATTACGTTGTCTGGCCTCTGTCAAGATCTTGCCAACAGACCTGGTAACACCCAATGGTAACATTCACTGGTAACACCCAATGGTAACATTCAATGATAACACCAAACGGTAACATTCACTGGTAACACCCAATGGTAACATTCACTGGTAACACCCAATGGTAACATTCACTGGTAACATTCACTGATAACACACAATGGTAACATTCACTGGTAACACCCAATGGTAACATTCACTGGTAGCCGTTCTTCTCATGATCATTTGACTCACTTTCACACGTCTCGATGGAAACTCAATTGTATAATCATGTTACGCACCTCGCAACATTGAACTATTCTTTCCTCGAGCCAAAGATCCATCTTCGGTTTCACGTCAGAATTTTCGTTTTCAAATTGAATATTCAAGATTTTTTTTTACGTCCTCCGAAATAGTGATTAATCCTTGTGAGGACAAGGCTCCATACATCCATCTGTGACAAGACAGGGCTGGAGTTAACGTCGATCTGCATTTTCAGCGAGGTGTAGAGGAATGTATTGCGTGTCTGCCCGATGCTAATTGCCGTATTGAAATGAAGATGTTAGCGGAAAGCGAACAAGACGAACGAGTGCACTATCGTAGATCAGTCAACCTGCCCTTAACTGACAATCAAATTCAGCCTTAAATGGCTTAATGCAGAAGCAATTTTCTTAGCAATTTTCATAAAGTCAATTTGTGTTGGGAGAAAAGTCGAAGGAAATTGAGTGATCATTTTGGACAAAGATGAAATGAAGCGACTTCTTATGTTTGAAGCGAAATCACATCTGAGACGCGATGCGGCGAGGAAAAGGGGCTGGACTATGTTCAGGGTTTCAAATTCGACAGGAAAATGGAATTATTTATCTAAGTTAATAAATTAATATCGATCAATACCACGTTTTCTTTCTAGTATGATATAAGGTATCGGTTCTATGAGGCCTAAGCAGTTTGTAAAGTGGTGTATGCATTTTTCTAATTGTGGAAGGCTATTCCAGTGAGCTAGTACCACCAGTAAGTGGAAATGCAGCTTAGGAGAAACAGAGCAAATGCACACAAAACATGTAAGCTGTGATATAAGTGAAACAATCGTGACACTGGCTCTATATCCCCAACCCAAGATGAAATTGGCAAGCTGAAAAAAGAATTATAGAGTTGTGTGACATGTAATACTTTCCTGCAGAATGTAATCAAGGTTAATGACTTGCCTTGCCACTAAGGCCATTGTTATTCGATTCTCTGGTTTACAGATTTTTCTGTGATAATTTTGACTTTGGCGGTCAAAAGTAAAAATAAATATTATTTGATATTTTGGCCAGTCAGTTGCATCAAATATTAAAATAATATTTAAAAAAATATTTTTATTTTCAAAAGTTGAAAAACAATCAAGTCGGCGGATCCGTAAATCAGGGAATCAAATACCTACGGCCTAATCTGCGGTCCGTAGATTGACAATACCATTCATATAATATATCTAGGGAGATTGATGTGATAACATGTCTATCTATGTCGTAAATACTAATGTGGCTTGTCACGTTTCCTAATTTCCATCAGCAGCAAATTATCTGCTGTCAATCATGTCAATTTCATGTAGGTTTCATGTGACAGCTCTCGTATAATTACCAGTATATTCGTGATTTAACTATGGCCTATGACATAACAACTGAATAATGATCATGGATATCTTTTCATTTATTTCGTCACATATGGGTGCCATAAAACAATAATTCACTCACTCACTTTTCATTCATACCAGGCCTCTTGACTAACATATGCCCAACGTACAGGGACAAGTTAAATTGCACTGCGGGCAACCTACTTTTTAACATTTAGCACCTTTGGTGCCTTTGCAACTTGTCCTGACTTGCTCTGCAGGCAAGTAACTCAAAATGTTGGTCTGGATCCATGTATACTCAGAAATGTCTTGTGTGTTCACTAACGTAAATTCTTCATTTTTAGACCTAATCACGGAAACTATAATTAAGGAAAAAAAGTTAGAATGAATAGTAGCTGGAGAACTGTTCGCAGTTGGAATGAGAAAAGTAAATTGTTATTCATTCTCTTTGAATTTACCTTAGAAATGTCGCACATGTTCATATATACGTATTTCCTTCATTTTTATTCCCAATCATAGAAACTACAAATTAGAATAAAATATTTACGTTTACTGTACATGCCATAGCATGAATAATAGCCAGTGTGGTGTTCACAGTTGGAATGAGAAAAGTAAATGTTATTAAGACAAGGTGCCATTAGCATTATAAGGAACAGACTGGGCGGCATCTAGCCCTCAGACATACCATAACTCAGCGTATGTATACGTACGTACTTGTAGCCGCAGTCCGTAGTCAGCGGAAGACGTAGTACCAACGCCGGGGTGTGATTTTCACGTATAAATAGAAGTTTATTTTCGGGATATGTTTGATTTAGTGACTAGCAGGGCCTGGCAGTGTTTTGAGAAGCCGTGGCAGATGGAATTGGGTTAATTAGTGTCAGGTAACAACAATAAACTCCCGTAAATGTACATCGCCCCGCAATGTACAATGTTCCGTCAACATTTCGCCGTACAGGTCGGAAACAATTTAGGGTATAGGTAAATCCAGGTAAGTTTGTTTGTTTGACAAGAAAAGGAAGAGTTTTTCTTGAACCTGAGAGAAAGGATGTGCCAAGGTTGATATTAGCCACGCTGCCAGAGCATCGTTGGCTTTCGACAGCGGTCACATTGCTCAACCTGCTGCTTACGTTTGTCGGAATTTGTAATTACAAATTGTAATTTGTGTAATGGTAACATTTTAAATGGGGGAATGTTTTACATTTCTTAATTGTAGAATCTTACATTACGTTATGTGGTACAATTGGATCGTAATGTATAATTTGGAATATTAATATTTCATTACTAAATGAAAATTGTACCAACAATGATGGGAATAGTTAATAAAAAGAGTAGATATAAAACATGTTTTGTTTAATTAATTCAACAATTTATAGCAAGTAAAATATATTTTAAAGAATTTATTTTGAGGAATTAAAGTATATATTTTGACGAATTACAGTAAGTTGTTGAGATTATTAGGATAAATTACAACTGATTTGATAAATTAAGAATTACAGTGTATATTTTCAGGTATATTATGAGGATACAGTATGCATTTTTGTGTGGAATGAGGAATTATAATATTGTTTTAATGATATTCTTAAGGACTTGCAGTATGATATAAATTAAGAAATTGCACTTTCTATTTTAAGATAATAATTTGAGGAATTATAGTATACATTGGTGTATACATCATTAGGCATTCCAGTATGTTATGAGGAATTACAGTATACATTTTTAGGTATAGGGCCTACAGTATATATTATTATGAAAATGAATGACGTCACGCGAGTTCCGTCAGGTGGGAGTTAACATTGTCCAGGTGTGTGAGTTGATACAAGACCGCGACCTCCGCATCAACATTTATAATGTCGACCAGTTTGTGAATTCTGTGTGCCTGGGACGTGGATGCGAAAATGTCCGAGCGTAGCATCTGTGTACAGATCTCACACTCGATTTACACAGGGGCTGGGCTTCTACGTGTCTGTCTGTCTGTCTGTCTGTCTCCCTGTCTGTCTGTGTGTCCGTGACACTGGCTGTAAAGGTCATCATGCCCTACAGCCGGATTGATTTTCCTCTTCTTTTTTTTTGGTTTACGAAATAGAAAACTACGCCCCATGATCAATATCCACCCATTGCTATATCAAATAATAATACCTTCTGTTGTGAATATTTCATATTGTGACAAGTCTAGATCAGTTAATTTCTACCAGTTGACATTATCGGATAAGACAGATTGCCGTTAAGCGTAATGGATTGAAATCCGTCGGCATGATTTTTTCTTTATCATCCTCATTTTATTATTATTTCAAAAAAGTATTATTATTATTATTATCATCAACTTCATCCTCATTTGATTATTATTACTGTATTATCACGATTATTATTTTAAAATGTGTTTATTATTATTATTATTATCATCATCAACTTCATCCTCATTTTATTATTACGGGTATTATTATTATTGTTTGTTTTTAAATTCAGGTTTAGGGCCGCTTTTGAGATTCTTTCAATTGTATCACAGTGTGTCAGTTTATTTTTATTATTGGTCATGAATATTGCTTTTATAATTACTGTACTTTCATTGAGTATTTAATTTTATATTACAGTATATTCATTCAAATTTCAAAATCTTTCTTTATGTCTATTTTATTGAAAGCAATATAATCCAATTGATTTAATTAACCTTTTCCAAGCTGAATTAATCAAAATTTCCGCCCAGGGCTTCTCTGACTGCCTTCTGCAGGGAAAATGTTAAATATTAAATTAATCTCACAAAATTCTCACAGAAGGGTTCGAGTTGGAAAATCAAAATTAATAATGTATTTTTGTAAGCTTACGGTGGAGTGTAAATGGCGTAAGTGGTAGCGACTGTGGTTATCAGTGTTCATCTATCTATCAACAGCAGGGAGCATGTTGCTACTGCAGCTTGTCAATACAGGTTAATAAAGTAGCACTATCAACTAGATCATGGATCATAACTGTCATGTAATCACTTCCATGCCATCAGTTTCACGTAATCACTTTCACGTAATCACTGTCATGCAGTCAGTTTCAATATGCGATAGAAAACGATGTTGGGTCAGATGCATGGAAAATATCACCTTAAGATTATAATTATTGAATTATTTTTTTGCTTCGATTTTTCAACCATGAAACCGCATGAAAATCTCCCATGCTTTGATGTTGAATATATATTAAATACATTTGGATATTTCGACATAATATTCTGCGATAGAAACTAACTTTAATACTTACTAGCCCGAATAGTGATACAAATAACAGATTATGAATTTCTACTAGTCCTTAGCATTGGGAGAAATGGTCGTCGCAAATGGGTGAAAGATTCACGCAGCAACATTAAACTCCATATTCACTCACTGGGAGAAATGGCCCGGGCTAGTGTTAATTTTAATCCCTGCATATGCTATGATTTAGGGTTCATATCTGTGTATGTTATGTTATTATTTATTTGTTGATTGTCTGGGGTATATATTGCGTTTATTGGTCATCATCACAACCTGTTGTTCTTTATGTGTCTCTTATGTCATCTTAGTTCACAACCCTACTGTTCCTTGAAGGGTTTATTTTGAACTGGGCCCAAGTATGCACAACAGATGATATGGATCTGGCCTTGCGGAATAGTTTTAATCCAAATTTATGGCGTCAGTGGCATAACCTGTGGCAAATTTGATACCTCTGGATGCTTATCCCAAAGGGGGGTGTAGGTTATACATTGTAAGACAATCCCCGGGTTAAACAGACTACCCGAACTCTGATCAGCTTCTGGTGTATTTGTGTGAGAGGGGTTGATTGGGTCGAAGGTGAAGCCACATTTCTAACCCAAGGTGTCAAAATTTGCAGTCTACCTTTGAAAGGAGACATTTTAGACGACTCTAAAACTTGGGTTGTATTTCTATAAACTGTCCCGGCTCAGAGATAGTCATTCGTCAAACTGCCTATTTTTCATCTGCTCGGTTTGTGTGAAATGTAAACCTTTAGTGGGTAGTGCCATTTTAAAAACCTGCATGGAACAGTGACACTTTCTGCGTGATCTTACGACAGTCTTATAACTGAGATTTGTTTGCACAGATGGATTGTGCTTGGATTATAGGTGAATAAACCCGAAGCCAATGCATGACTCTTGTCCTGGTATTTGTGTAGAGGAAATAGATCTGTGATAGGTCATCGGTGAGACACTCGAGTGAGAAGATTGACCTCCGGGGAGGTGCAGGATTAGCTGAATTGTGTGGGCCTCTGCACCTGACTATCAGTATACCTGGACCTATATCTAGATCTGTGTCACATTGGGATGTCAGATATCTGACCACGATGCAACTTTCCTGTCGCGCAATGTGTAACCATACCCCAGGATGTAACCTATGAGAGTACAGTGTGATCAGTTACAGTTACAGTAGTATTCAAATTGAAATAATCCAGATTAATTGTCTGATAAGTAGTATTATGTTTTGTAATGTAATCTTTCTACTGATCTTGGGCGGATGATAATTTTTTTCTAAGGATTTTACCTTTTTTTATGTATATATCAGATAGCCATATTTTTAGCAAAGGAATGTTACTAATACGAAGCAGTCTGTAAATATACGGGTCAGAAATGAATGACATTTCAGGAACTTCAGCTGAATCTTTTAAAGTTAGAATTGTTAAATCCTGATTATTTTTACCATTTCATTAATCTCAAGAAAGTGGGTAACAACAAACAGCAGTAATAGTTATCTGAACTTTCCCGAAAATTTGAACAAACATTTGTATTATAAAGGGATTGGAGAGGTCTATAAACCAAAATAGGACATTGTTTTATAAGTCAAGGTCATTGTACTATGTTAATAGCTCCATGCATTTGTTGTGCGGAAGATATCTCAGGAACTACAAGGTCTGAGTGTCTGATATTGGACAACCGCACAGTGTTCTTCTGCTGAAATTCCAAGAATAGGGACGGACATTTATTCTGCCTTACAAAAACTCAGCCATTCTATTGAAGTCGAGCACGTTGAGCAGGAACGTTCAATTAATTGACTGGAGAGAACACCAGCAAAAAGAACATTTATTATGATCTGGTTATTTTTTATGAATACGAGAGACATCTGTATTGTTCCAATTAGAAATTGCATCAATAGCGTTGGTATAACAAGGAAACTCCTTCTATTTTTGTCGCTTGGCTTTGTATAAGAATGCTTCTGGTGTTTGTCTGACCATTAAAAAAAGTCAACAGATATTCTTGCGATTTTGTATGTTTTTGATTTTTTGGGAAAACAACTATGTAAGCAATGGAATATGTTTGATAGCAGAGGAAGGATCTGGGGATGTAAATACAGCCTTGGTTAAATATAGTGGTGTCAACGGTAGGACTGAGGCCTGTTTGTGTTGGCTTTACCCGGAATCCAGTGGCAGGTCCTGGTTTTCGGGGCAAATTACACACGTCCCGACAATTATTCCATGAATGTACGCCAGGCCGGCCGGCCGAGGGGCGTGGAATCGAAAATCGTCACGATCATAACGTGTTCGCAACAAATTTGCTGGAACCGAACCGGTGAAATTTAATTAGCGTGTTTAGCGTGACGTGTTTGTACATATGTTGTTGGTTTGATGCGTTACCAATGTTGCCACGGTTACACGTTACATCCTGTCCCCCTCGCCGGTCCGTCCACACGATGACCTTGCGTCCCGCGCTTTGTGGACAATGATCGGAACATGTTCACAAACAGTGGGGAGCTACTGTTTGTCAATCTGACGTGATTTTTGCTGTTTCTCTTTCAGGCGCGGCATGCTAGCTGTGTACATATCCAACATGGTAAGTGTTTTCGTCCAATGGCCGCCTCGCAATGCGTCTGCTTCCTCGCAGTTTGGAGCCACATGCAAAACACAGCACCGGACTGCAAAATTCAACATGGCCGCCATTTTGGTGGAGAAGGGAATCGTGGCAGGCTGGGATATTTGCTTCGACCCCTGGCCATTTGAACCAACATTTGGCGGCAAGGTCGATAACCTCTCCCAAGCGGCACCTAAACAAAAAAACTCCCAGTTCCATTCAAATAATTGCTCCAAACTGACGGGTCTGCAGAAAATTGCCTAACATTTGTCAGGCGCGTTATTTGCGGTGCTTTCTCTATTTGTCTACAACCAATCTGACATCTATTTCCTCTGTTGGTGTGGGAATGTGGAACAATTTGAAAATCTTTTTGCTTTTTTGTTATTGCTAACTGCTTGTAATTACCAGCTGACTGTAGCTCTGTGGCGGAGATATTCACATGTGGGCTTATGGCGGTAACCGTGACTACCAGATGTCACTCTTCCGATACCTACATATGAATACTGGCTGCTTGCATCATGCATGAGATCCGTACGGCTTCTAATATTCCGATTTCTGGCGTACCTACGCACAACGCCTTTCTGATTAACTCTCTCTTTCTCTCTCTGTTCTTCTGAATGCAGTTTTTTTTCCTTTTTCTGTAGAGCTGTCATTTTCTTTTTACTATATCTCTGCCATCAGTATCACTTCCTTCCTGGTTGGCAAAGTTTGAAACGTTTTAATGATTAACTATTTTAATGTTTTGTAATTTATAACTGTTTTCTATAAATTTTAATGTAAAAATTAATTTTAATTTAATTATTGTTTTAATTTATTAATGTTATGTTTCTGTTTGAATATTTGTATAATTCTTCACCCCACCCCCCCCACAACCCCACCACACACACACCCCACCACCCCCATTTCTCATATTTAAGCATTACAGTTTGCATACATTACTGCTCGACATAGATCCACTAGTATACCTGTGTATAGATTTCATTCATTAATGTGTTTTATATTACATGTACTTTGTATCTTAGGCTATAATATCAGTTTTAGTTTTGGCTAATAGAACCCTTAATTAGTAAATTCAGAAGGTACGGGCCCATCAAAACACGGAAATCACATCTGTTTCCAAAGTATCGCTAGTATCCAGGACTCCCATTTGACAGGAAACGAAAAATTAATATACCGATGCTTTGTTTTGGTTCGCCCCTATTCTAACAAACAATGCTTTTATTGCATGATGCAGGCCAATAAAAGTTAATAACTCTGATGGAAAGAGATAGCTCTTTACCATTATGGCAGGAGGTTCATTCGTGAGCACCAGGATTTATCGATTACGTTTTTTCTTCTTCCCCAGGATAGTATTACAATCTTTGAGCAGTTAATTAGAAATACAGTTCAATATAATAAGGGCTTGTGGATAGGCATTGTTAGTGAGCTGCCCGTCTCGTAAGAGCAGAACGTACAATAAAGCATCGCGATTGGTCAAAACAAGTGAAATGACGGCAGTGCTGCTCCGAGAGACATGCTTTCACGAGCGTGTTCGGTATTTAATTAGAACGAGGCAACACTAAAATGGTCGCAGTAATTATGGGTTATTGGTAAAAAATAAAAATGGAGCTAATCTTTACACTCGTAAATCTGTCAAATAAGCCTGGAATTAAAGCAGGAGTTTTTAGGGTGGCTCGGATTACGTCGTCCGGAGTGAGGGGTGGGGGTTGGAAGTG
>JAUTBZ010136123.1:0-13423 GCA_032361785.1 Lepetodrilus galriftensis | reverse complement strand
AATCCGGCAGAGCATATAGGCTAAGAAAACAATGGCTGCAATTTAATTGTCGCGGTACCCGGTTGATCAGTGGGGGTTCAGTGGGATCTCGAGATCGGCTTAAGAGTCCAGTAATCATTATGAAAACAATGGATACCGTGTTGTAATATTTCATCTTCATCATCAAAAATGTAAAGTATTAATATAGAATATGACATTTCTACAAATGATTTTACTATTGCTTGTGCGAAATCAAAGAAACCAGGGAAAGCTGCTTAACCCTATCCATGCTGAAGGCAATCGAAGATGCCCTAAAGAGCCGTGCCTGTGCAAAATCCAGCAGGGAGAGGGTTAAAGCCCCACTCACCTGGAATGTACTTGAGCGTTCTGGTCAACTTCCTGTGTCTGGTGACGGTTTTGATAAAAGGGTGGTCTGTCAAAGCATCTACTCCTTCCCTGTTTTGATCCTTTATCTGCAACATTCAAAAATATGTTGGCATGCCTACAAAGCTGCACGTAAATTATTATTTCTTTTCATTATAATAGACTTATCCAGCCATCTCTTTGTGCATTATTCTCTTCTTCAAAGAGCTGATGACAAGGAATCCCTTGATTCCATACTAATTTATTTTTTGGTTAAACAATATCTATTTGAAAACTTCAAAGTTTAGAAGGAAAATAATAAGAATAATAATAATAGGCCACTTATAATGCGCCAAATCCACCCCCTAAGGCATGCTCTAAGCGCCACATTATTATCAATGGATCATTGTACACTCAGTGTTCCTTCTCACCTCCCTGGGGAGTAATAAAATCTGATTCACTGACCGGGGCAATATGTTGCACTATGAGCACACTTTCAAGCTTGGATTTGGTGCAATATAAATTAATGTGCACAATATTATTATTTTTGTTTAATTTATTATTATTAATTATTTTTTATTCAGCTCAGTAGATTTGTATGCATTATTATTATTATTATTATTATTATTATTATTATTATTATTAAAAACATAAATAAAGAAAAAAAAGAAAAAAAAGAAAAAAAGGAATTATTATTATTATTATATATTATTATTATTATTATTATTATTATTTGTTGCTTAACTAAATCCTCACCATTAAGACATCAAAGTCACTAGGATGTTCATTGGCTGGATTAATGCGAGGCAGAATTTTCCACGATACGACACCAGCTTCTTGTAAGGCCGCAGATATAAACCTCTTTCTGGCACTGCTCTTGAAATACCCTCTGAATGACACGATGTATTCTGCAAAGAGAAGCAACAATGGAATGCGTTATAAATAAGAACATCTATCATAGATGTTGAAATGTTTTCGGAATTATAAGCTGGCAAATAAATGGAGTGTGAATGGATTATTGTTTTATGTCACAGCAGGAATCTTTCACCCATACACGACAATAAGAAAATTAATGGAACACTATTAATAACAACATATTGAATAAACATTCTAAATATGTTGAAAACATTACATTCATACATGATGTAAATTCCGTCAATTTGGCATCCATATATTTAGAATACATTGAAAAATTGAGTTACTGTATACCCCTTCATCTAATCAAAGACTAGCTTGAGATTCCTCTAGCCTTCCCTGCTGACCATAAGAAACTGACCATACCCAAATAAAAAGTCTCTTATGGTCAGCAGGGAAAGCTAGAGGAATCTTGAGCTAGTCAAAGACCAACCAAATAGATACATGTGTAAATAAAAAAAAAGGCATTCAATATAATAAGTATATTCTGATTTGTGAAATAAATATTCTATAGAAACCACAAACCAACTGAAATGCCTAACCTAAAATCGACCACAACTTACCATTATTGACGATGGCGCTACTGAATTCGGTCTGGATCCTGTGAGTCGGCGCTGACATGTTACATCTCACAGTGGCCTGCGTGACCTTGTCCAAGAGGTCAGAGGTCGAAGGTTGCATAAGTTGCAACACAGCAGTCATCAACAACAGCAGTAGCTGTCCCTGTCTCCAACCACTCATGACTGGGGCTAGTTCTATTTATAGCATCATGAGGGGTGGCTTTAATACAGGGTCAGAGGTCGGGGATCAGTGGTGATATTCATGGGATCATTTTAGGTTCAATTTATTAAAGTAAAGATCAACAGATATAACAGGTACTCATGGTTATATCTTCATGATTTACCCGAGTTTGATAGTTATTTGGATTTATGAATCAAGTCCAAATCACCACTCTTTATTACAGGGTCTCTGCCGTTGCAATCAACATTGTTATGATTGTATTCATCTGATCCTAGATAAATTGTTGCATCATGTCACCCATGTCGGTGGTTGTGCTACTCAGCACTAATGTTGTTTTCACGAGACATTTCCTGAAATAAAAATAGATTATGTCAATACTTTAAAATATGATAATTACTTATTAATAAAAAAATTATTAACTACTCATATGCATGTATGTTATTTGTTAGTTTTATTTGAAAGGCTTGAACAATTGCTCAAAATTTAACTTTTAAGTGTGGCTAATGAGAATTAAAACTTTAAATGTAAATTGTTGTGATCATAGTCTGTCAATACTGTAATTTGTAGCATTTTCTGATACTGCACACGTGAAAACAACAATGTTTATAGTGCCTGCTTTTCATATCTTGTATGCTTTGTGAACATTTTATTGAGGCCTTGCACGGAACAATTGTTTGGGTGACAGAAAACAATCTGATGATGTGAGCAACGACGGAAAATCCCATTGTGTTGCCACCCACGATGCTATGTGACGTGACACTGACGTCTTGAGTAACGTCACATGCAAGCAATTATATTTTGAAATCTCTGAATCCGACATTCGCTATATACAACATAACGCACATTATTCATATTTAGTTCACAAATTTATGAATGCTGCTTATTTGATATCATAATCTAAATTGTGAGGTCACGACTCATTGTGGTTGGGTTAAAGTTGAATACAATTTCAGTGATAATCATTTATTGAATGTTAATAGACTGTCATGTACATACTCTAAAAGTATGCCCCTTGCAATAAACGGTGCAACAATTTTAACAATTTACTATGCTAAATATTGAAAAAGATCATTCAGAAGTTTGTTCTAGTAACTTGATTACCAGACACAAAGTAATAAACTCCCAAAAATGAGTAAAAAAAAATTTCCAGTCTAGTCCTCTTAGATCTCTACAGCACAAGACTAGACCATCGTAATATAGATAGCTAACTTAGTTAAATTGTATTCTGACGAGAAGCTAAACAACTTAAATCAACGTACAGAATACATCAGTTTGATTACATATATTACACACAATGAAACTGACTTTTGTCTTTTCCAATTTCCACTTACAAATCTTCCATTTTCTTGCTGCCTAACCTGACTATAACGGACGATTTCATTGGATAGATTTTGCTTGCGATATGAAAAATGTGTCGACAATATAAATAACGGAAAACGATTCATTTAACGGTAAATAACAGTACACGATACAATGTAGACTTTTGGCACAATTACTAATCTAACATTTATATATTTAACTAATGTGACTATTCTATGAATTCACACAAAGATGCGCAACGACATTTTGTTAAAAGTCGTAGTCTAGAACAGTGTCCACTTTACAAAGTGCCTGAAGCGGCCCAGAAATATAGAATGATACTGTTGATGTTTACCAAATGGTCACTGCATAACATGTATGTGTATGCATATGATGCAAGTTGCATACAATCACGGTTTACAATTCGTCATGGTCTAACATATGTTACCTGGTTTGTCTACACACGTAAATTGGGCAACAACTAAGCTACATTTCCTGCATATGTCTACTCATTGTATGGTTTTCAATATTTTCTTTTAAAATATAGGCCTAATATGAAAATATTGAAAACAAGTGGGGCATTTATAAAATAAATAAATAAAATCGTTGAGAGAATTTGCTACATAGTCTATTAACCTTTAATGCTTTTCTTGTAGTTTTTGGTAAGCATAACAACTAATAATAAATACAATGTTTCGGGTGGGGGAAGTGTAGGTATACATAATCATAAATATTTATAAGAATCAGAATAGATAGCAAAATAATAAACGGGGCATCTTATAGCTACAGATCTGCAGCTAATAGGCTACATATCACGTTTAAAAAGCTTTTGTTTCAACTGCCGCTTGCTAAAATTAGGCCTAGGTCCTATATGATATTATAACGAGTGTCAGAAGAAAAAAGCTTTATCAATGTCTATATGTTTGCTTTATTGCTATCGGGACACACACTATCGCAATATGTCTAGTTGACTTATCGATATCGTTATAAATGTAGGCTATGTAGGCTATATATGTATAGGTCTATACCGCTAATCAAAACAACACAAGCGCCCATGTTAATTGTCTATGTCTGATAAAGGTTATTAAAGTAAATGCATGTATTTTCAATATATTAAACATCAAACAAGAATTATGTAGTCCTCCCCCATTCTACTAATGCGCTATATATCGTATGTGTGATGGATCCTTTTTTTTTTATAGCGTCTATGATCATATGCCTAGGCTACACCTTTAACATGTTTTAAAAGTAAATACATAACAGGGGCGGATTTAAGGGGGGCTCACCCGGCTTGCGCCCCCCTAGAATTGGACAATTTGTTCAATAAACATGTATTTTGTATTATGGTGAAATTATGAGCCCCCTCTTAAAATACACTTTGAGCCCCCCCCTAACCTGAAAGTCTGTATCCGCCCCTGCATAAATAGCTAATACATGGCGTAAATATCCCGAATAACTGCTCTTGAAAATGCGCTTAATTATTAGCCTACCCCGGTCAACGGATCTGTGCACTCAAATTTCTTCTCAACTCCATGGGGGAGTATACAACCCGATCTGCCATTCAAGGCGCATCAAGGATAAATCATTCACATGTCCATCTCATCCTTCCGGGTACCCATTCTCCGCTGGGTGAACAGAGCATTTTCGAACTATAAGGTGATACCGCAAGTTTTTCAGCCTGTGATTCAGTGTGGGGCAGGAACTACACTAGTTACTACACTGACTAAGATACAATAAATAATGATGACGACATGTTGTCTATGTATCTTAATTTACTATATAGGCATATAAAGAAATATAAATTCTAACTTTTTGGTAAAGAAATATTTGGTGAAGTAATCGGACAGTAATCACATTTCTCCTGTGGATTCCAACTTTACCATTACCCGATCAGTCTCAAGGCATTATGGGATTGTCAAAATGGAGGAGGTTGTAGAAGAGGAAGAAGGGCAACACTTCACCCAGTTTGACATCTGAAGATGTTACGCTTGTGAAATTACGGCCATGATATTCGTATAGTTTCCATATGTTCATCATTTAGCCATAAATCAAAATGATATTGAAGAATTCATTGTTGACATTTGAGGACAAATCGTCATGTTGTTGGATTGGCAGGCACTATCGTTTTCGAAAAGAAATACAGACACAACCAGCTGACCCTGCAGTCGACTTTCATCGGATTAAATAATATTGTAGGTCATATTTCACCTCATAATCTTCACAGTAAGACGTCGGACGTCCTATTAGTGTTGTATAACCAGCGTTGTGGTGATGAAGCACGATTGTTTCACAATACAGTGTCGTCATCGAAATTGTTGATCTCCACTGCCAATGTCAATAAGGGAATAAGCCTTTAAATTTACGTGAATAACAATACTACAGCTAGTATATCTGGTAAGAAATTACATGACAGTGATAATAAGTACTGACATTTTGCAGAATAACTAGACATACGACTCATTTGTTTTTGCTTTATAAATTACTAATGCAGTTTTCAAGTTGTTGTTGATAACAAAGTTTAATGACCTGTGTCCATGGTTAACCATTCCATGCCAGTGTTACCAATTTTAATTGTCTCGGCTAAAACCATTGGTCATGTTGACACTTGGCTTAATCATAATGTGCCTCTCTTTCCATTTTCAGGAAATGTCTAGTGGAGAAAACTTCTCCAACTTGTCAGAAATGGATTCCAAAGACGAAAGGAAGCGGAACAGGAACTGTCTGGGTCACAAGTTTGACCCCGGGTCAACGTCTAGTTCGAAGTCCACTGTGGCCAACATGAACCTAGTGGATAACACTCCTCTGTCTGCGGCCATTAACTTGTCTGAGAATCACCAGGCCAACGGATATCGAAGAATGTCCACCTCCAGCGACGAAGACGACGACTACGTCGATGCTCTCGTCAATGGCAGTGTATGTAACGGATCTACATATGGGAAGGAAAGCCACCATTTTGAAAAAGTCCTCAACAGTGAGTCCGATTCACCTATGGAAGAATTGACTTCGAACTGCAGACAGAGCGGTTTCGTTAAAAACGGATACACTCAGACAAACTCTAGTACCCGATCTTTCATGGACTCGAAAACGAGCAATGGCGATTGCTGCATCGTAAAACCCAAACAGAGAACTGTTCACAAACCAAATTCTTTCCAAAGAGGTAAGAAGAAGCAGCGAGATAAAGGTTGTAACCAAAGGTTTGATAATTCTGGTTTGCAGAGCGATCTTGCTTCGTGTCAGCCTATGCAGCAGAGTTGTAATGGCACTCTTCATAATATCAGTCCTCAATCTCAGATGAAAGTCTTAACCGATGTACATAGTGAACAAAACGGGCTGGACACGCGGCCAGCAAATACTGGATACCATGCTTCTTTCATACGCCACCATCGGCCACAGAGTCTAATACTGCCGAGATTGGACAACGGCAGAGATGTGAACCTTCACGGAAATTTTGAACTCGACGAGCCTGACTTGGTCGATGAGGGGGCAGTCTGTGATTACGATAAATTTCTCTTGAGCGACGAACATAATTCCCCTTCGGAGAACAGTCGCAGTGAAGAAGGCGATAGCGAATTTTTGAGTTACCATTTCCCCAACACCCAGCTTGATTGTATCGGCGCCGATTGTCAGAACTCTAGCGCGGAGCATTGCCAGTATTTGCCCAATTCTCACACGAAAGGACCTTTTTCTCATAATTCGCATGGTGTAGCTAAACCCAGCACGTCTCCTTCGGGAGAGGTTGATTTTGACAATAGTGACTATTTGAAACTTTTCGATGAAGTTGACGGTGAGCATTATTCGGGGGAGGATGAAGGGGATCGCGAGATCTACGAGGACACCGGGGACTTCATCGACACAGATCTTCCTGCACAGGCTGCTATGCTGTCCACCTCCAGTTCCTCCTCGTCTCTCAGCGACCAAACCACGTACCGACATGACTGCGTGGACAGCAAAGAGAACAACTTGTCTCGGAACAAGCTCAGTTCCGACTTCATCCCTCGCAGAACTCACATCTCCGGGACGCGGGGACATTCGAGGAAGGGAGACAATTTGTGTTACCCCGGCGATGCTTCCAGATGCTGCTCGCACAGACTGGACACAGAATCGGGCGGACACCATCAAGGCGTCAATAGCAGCGAGAGCGAAAACGGCGACGAATGTCAATCGGACGCGCTTCTCAACTGCGATGCCAACGATCATGTGTTTTACGAAGACGGTGCTTCCGGTTTGGCGGCGGCCGCGAGTTCTCGGAACATTCAGCCACTGACAGGGCTTCACAACGGTGCTGGTGGCGGGTGCTGCGGTCATCATTCGGGCTGCATCGGACTTCGACAGGGACGTCGTGTGCTTAACGAGTGTCTCTGCGGGGTGACTGCGGACTGTGTCAGTGCCCCGTTGATGTTCGCAGTCGATCATCCCACGCCTCATGGGTCCGCGAGCTGCCAACACAGCTCGTGCTCGATGGGGGTGGCGGTGGACCCGTGCGTGAACAACCTGAGCAGCGAGTCGCCGTCGAACGTGGAGCCTTCGGCGGGCGGAGGGTATCGCGTCTGCATGTCCAACTTCCAAAATGACAAGAGCAACAACCACCAGAAAGTGTTTATCAAGTTCAACGTGACCAGTCATGACAGGAAGAGGACTATAGGCCACATAAAGAGGGACGCGTCGCATCTAGGGTCGCCGAATTCGCCGGACGATCCCGATTCTAGTCAAATGGACGACAGCGAACGAGACCTGGCTGTGGATATGTATGAATACCAACATGAACCGGAGTACTTTCACGAGCAGATGATGATGATCGCTGCGGAGATGGCCAGGACACGAGTGAACGCAGAGTGAGTAGTGTTGTCACTGTCAGAACTTTGTTTGTCCAAGTGTTAGGTAATCACAGTAATTGTTTTAGTTAATGTTGACTAAATTATTCATTAACATATTGTCCAATTCTTCAAATTTGTACATGAAACAATACAGTGTTCATGGTGTTTTAAATTTAGAAAATAATAACTGAATAAGGTGGCCGTTCTCCATAGGGTGGCACTATTTATACCAAGTGTGAACTTGCGACATTTTAAAAATAATTTCAAGCTTTATAAATATATTTAGTTTACATCAGTTGAAAGAATTTACCACATCAGCAGAACAAATGGTTATGCCTTTGACCATGTACATTGTAGATCGGGGGTGTCCGAGCCGATCTACGAGGACATTGAACCATTGCAAGACACGGACGAGTCGGGAAATATGGCGGCCTCTGGGCTTTCTCTGGAAGAGCAGTCTATGGAAGTGACGTACAGGAAGGTATTTACAATTACTGCTACCAGTACCGCTCGTCTTTGACTATAGACAGCCGTGCTGTCTGTACTGTGATCGTGCAGTTATTATTCAAAACCATCCTTGGTTCGTTGGTACCACAGTCGTCGCAAATGGGTGAAAGATTCACGCAGCGATATTAAACTCCATATTCACTCACTCGGTACTACCACACATGAAAGAATCTTGAAAGTGGCTCTAAACCCCAATAAAAGATTCTTTCAAAGATTTATGATTAATTCTATTTCATATGACTTTCATCTTCCGTTTAGCCGCCATTCCGGGTTCCGCCGAGACGGAAGGAGCGTCGGTCGAGCAGTGGGGGCCGGTCTGGGATAGAGAAGGTGATGATCTGGAACGAGTACGAAGCCTACGTCCTGCAGGTGAAGCAGATTGCCACGTCGGCCTGCGGTCCTACAGCGGTCCTCAATGTCCTGGTGAGAGATAGCTCACAACTTGCTCAGATAGTTCATAAGTTGCCCAGATAGCTCACAACTTTCCCAGATAGCTCACAACTTGCCCAGATAGCTTACAACTTGCCCAGATAGCTCAAAACTTGCCCACATGGTCCACAAAGTCACTCATGGCCCTGAGAGATTACAAAACATTTTTGAGTATGATTTCATGTTCAAATAAATATTATGTTCACAAATCCCCATATAAAATTTTAGCGTGAGCCTGAAATTATTCCGAAAAAGTGTCATCTTGGGGCAAGATGTTTTACATATTTTTTATTATTATACTATTCAAAATATTAGTCTGCAACTTCTGCTTTGGAAATAACAAATGTTCAAATTTTGTCCATGATAATTTACCATGTTTATTTGAATTCCAGAAAGCGTTTGATGTGTGCGTAGACAAGGACGAAGTGTGCAAGAAAATCCATACAAATCTACGAGACGAGCTCGGGTCTATTCCCATGTATGTGTTCTCCAGGGCTGTTGCAGGTACGATTCCCTTTATATATCACACCATTATCTAATTACCAGGGATGAGAACCCGCCTCAGATTTCAGCTGATTTTTTTAGGCTCCACGATCGATCTTGTAAACCTGCCCCTGGATCCCAGCTGAAAACACAATTTCTCATTCTCATCCCAGAATTACACTGCAATTAAGGAATTTAGATATCGTTTCCTGCTGTGACATTTAAACAATAATTCACTCACTTAAAACAAACTAACTGTAGGGATAATAGCCAATGCCATGTGCCTTCTTGTAACACATACGCCTACTTCGCGCAGTTTCTCAAATTTAGCATGGAAGTGTCATTGCGCATATCTAGCAATATATCGCGCCCGAAGTAAGTGTTGAGCACATTTACCTTACAGTCCACAGGCAGCCATGTTGTGCTCGAGAAACTCGCGTGGTTTCTTCAGCCGTGCGAGAGCCTGGTCGTGATGCCACTCGAGCATTGCTTTCGTGACTTCGCACGATCTAAAGCATTGCTCTAGCTCCTCTACAAGCCAAAGTACATCATACTCAATGTATGTAACCAAGATACTGTCCAGCAGTACGACTAACACATTCTGGGTGTCTGTTCCAGGGACGACTGCGGAAGATCTGCTGGATGGCATCGAGACCCTGACGGAAGGCCGGGTCCGAGGTCGCTTCTTCCACTTCTGGCCGGCCAGGGACGTCATGCTGCTGCGCTGGCTGGGACAGTGGATGAAGAGAGGTGTGTAGTGTCTTGTAGTGTTTCATGTAGAGCCAAAAGTCCCGAGTTCAAATCCCGCACTGAGGGGCCTGGCATTAATGTTTGCGAAAGTTACATTTCCAACACGATTTTGATAGGATGCGCTATCTATTATGAGTGGAAATGCAGATATCATCCTTGGTCTGTCAGTACCAGCCGGTGCTCGCAGGTTTACCGCGACATCAGCACTATGTTACGGGTTTCCTCCTGCCATAAACTAACAAGTCTTGCTATTAGTGAAAGAATCTAGAAAGTGACTTTAAACAGTTTAGAGTCAACTGAATAATCTTGTATTTGTGTATTTCAAATTTGAGATAAATGTGAGATAAATGTAATTTTCTTAGATGAAATATTTTACAACATCATCTTGACTGAATCTTTTCATATTTATTCATATTATTTCATATTATTTTATATTATTTGATATTTCATGTTATTTATATTTATATTTGACATTGCAGGTGCTGTTCCGTTGGCGACTCTGAACTTGCAGAAAGGGGTGAAGTCCGGGTGGACGATTCCCGACGCGTGGCACCACCAGATGGTGTACGGAGTCGGCTCAAAGGGTATGCGCAAACATTTCTCCTGCAGCATTTCTCTTAACCAGTTTTGTCACTACTATCTGTATTCAAAATGTCATGTGACTAGAAGATGCAATGTGCTGTTTGCATACCATGGTAATGCAGTTCTCATCCTTTGTCAGTAACAATTCAAAAATATAAAAAGAAAAGAAAACTATGGAAATATTGGAAATATACATGCCAGTTAATGTTTGAGAAAGCCTTGTATCCTTTTCTATCGACTTAATAATATATTGAAATACCAACGTTCATATGTAATCATTGTCCTCCTATCTTTACTTTCAGGCTTGTACTTGACAAACCCGCTGGAAAACGTACCAGAAGAAACATTGCTAGAACAACTTGTCAGCGACTCAGTCCTACTTGTCCGGAGGCAAGACGTGCTAAACCGTTTTCGTGATGACACTGACCTAGGGGAGATAATCCGTCATCCAGATGTGCGGTGGCGCACTATGAATGTATTAGGTAAGCAGGTGGTAGTGCAAAATATATATGTAAAAGAAAATTCACTGAATTTTGGTTTTCATGGCTATGTCAGGCATTTATACTTCAATGTGTTTTGTGAAGGGTACATAAAATCTTCACATATGCCTTCTCCTTCTCGACCATGTCACATACTGTCTTGTAGAAATGGGAAATATTTTAAATTTCTTTTTAATTTCTTTTTATTATGGTATTTTTCATTTGCACGGAAAATATTGAAAATGATGGCATATTCAGCGATAGAAACACAGTAACTTTAAAACTTACTAGCCAGAATAGTGATATAAATAACAAATGTACTGAATTTCTACTATCGCTTAGAATACCTTTAGTATTGAGAGAAATGGGCTAGTGGGATAGGGTTAATTTCGATCCCTGCATGTTTTACTGATGGCAAGTCTTCTGTTCCAAATTTCAGGCCAAGTTGTGAACGTACTGCGCGAGTCGAACATGCCTCACCCGATGTACCGAGCGCAACTGACGTCGCACATCTCCATCCCGGCCGTGTACAAGGCCGGCATAACGCTGTTTGTGCAGGGAGACTCGGAACTTTGGCAGGAACTACAGGCCACCCCAGACTTGCCGCTCAAAGACTTGTCACCACCAGACTAGACCATCCACCCGGAGACGCCGCTCACATTGATATCCACAGCCGCTGCACGTGTCGTCTGCTCTCGAGGTCACTCAGAACGAAATTCAGAATTTACAGCACTTTCACCGCCAAATACGATGAGATGAGTCTAGCTGGGAAGATACGTTCATGTTGCATCGAGATATAACTTTCGGTTCTTTCTTGTTTACACAGCGTAGCCATTGCAATGGAAATTATGTTTTCAAAATGGCTGCCATTTCATGATTCGGCAAAATGCACAGTATTACATTTTGGAGAGAAATTCTCGCGTTGCATCCAAATATAGAACTTTTGGTTCTTGGTTACACAGCACAAGTGGATCAAATGCAATGGAAATTCTATTTTCAAAATGGCTGCTGTTTCATGATTCGGCAAAATGCATGGTACTACTGTTTGGAAAGAGATCTTGTATGACGTTGGCTGTGCGTTGCAAGCATTTGTACCACCAGTAGTGAAATCAACACTTGCTGTTCAAATCTGTTTCAAATATGGCCATAGATCGACAGACAAGTGACATGAATGAAGTGCTAAGCAAGCCACAGACTCTTTGGGTCTATTTTTCTATTGTCTTATAATCATTTAACGGAGGAATGAATGTTGCACAATTTAGACTTTTCGAGAATGTAGCATTTTGACTGGTGAAGATTCTGACTGCTGTTTGTTAGTGTAAACATATTTTTGTATGGTACAATGGAGATGGAAAAACAATAGGCAGGTGTGTTTTGCTAAATATCACATACAATCCTCTAGGATTCAAAGGGTTAATATCTGGGGTATTAGGTACATCCTTGCAATTGTACTTGAAATATTAAATAATGTGTTAGAAAGAAAGGAGAGAAAAACAAAATCAAACTTGAATGGCACTGTCAGTTTTAAGTTTTTATGGTTATGAAAATAACTGTCATGAAATATGTTTACATAATCTGAATCAATCTTGCATCATTGGGTAATAGTCTATAACTCATTATGAGTTCAGAAAAGCTTCTATAGGAATACGAGGGGAAAATGGGTTGATTAGTTATTGTTAATGTTCAGTGTTGTCCATTTTTGATTATCTTGCCCTAACACATCTTGGGCTACGATTGTACAATTGTCATATTACTACTTTACTTGGTAAAAGTGGTTTTCTGCATAATCCTTGTATGATCTAATAATAATATTGAAAATTCAACTTAAAAATCCAATTGGTAAAGTAAGTCACTGAGCCCAGTAAGCATTCACATCATGCACGATATTGCAACTACACTTTTCGTGATTAACCCTCTCCCTTGCTGGATTAGGCACGTGCACTGCTCTTTAGGGCATCTCCGGTTGCCTCCGGCATTGAGAGAGTTATGCCGGCGCTACACTTGTGACCAAATCGTCGTACGACGAGCGTTATGCCGACTCCCGACGGTCGTAGTTAGGTTTTTTAGGCCGACGACCCTGTG
>JAUTBZ010136122.1:0-29376 GCA_032361785.1 Lepetodrilus galriftensis | reverse complement strand
CTGGTTTATTTAGGGCGTAAAGTTATGGGAAAAGAATAAAAAAAGCCCCTATAAAACAATGTTTATAGGGGCTTTTTTTAAACGAAAATAATACGTATTAGTTCTTTTGTAGTCTTCTAGTTGCTAGGATTCTACCTTGAGCATCTGTTAGTCGTACAAAGTACAGTCCAGAATTGAGCGAAGTAACATCTACTTGCTTAGCTGCTGAGCTAAGGACTTTGGTTCCAAGAATGTTAATTATCTCAACGCTAGCGACATTTTGGCCATTTTCAATGGTGAAATAATCTGTCACTGGATTTGGGAATAGCTTTAAATTAGCTACCTCTAAATTCTTATTAGCAAGAGGACCCGCAAAAGTATAAGTGCCCGTATAAGTTTCTGTACCGCCTACAAGTGAGAATTTAACATCTACAGTTGCTGCTCCAAAATGGACTCCATCTGGAGTGACATCCACAAGTACCTTAAGTTCTTGGTTAGCATTTAAAGTGAATTCTTTTGAAGTGACACTAGGGGGGTAGCAAGCAAAATCACAAATGTTGCTTGCCCAACCTTCTGGCATCGTGATATCTATTTTTTCCCACTTAATGGTAATAGATTCTGCAGTTTTGTTTTTAACTAGTACTTCATTGCTCATTAGGTTTGTACCATTTAAATCCACATGGCTTTCTAAGTTGCCAACAGAAAAACTTTGAGCAAAAGCAGTAAAAGCAAAAAGAAAGAAACTAAGAGTAAAAATTTGTTTCATAGGGTTGATTTTATTGTTTGATTCGATGAATGTCTTGCGAAGATAAAGATTTTATTGCTTTTTATCAATGCTAAACCATGAATTGTCTGATAACTCACATTTGGGATCAATCATTTTGACCATTAATCTTTCTTCTTACGGCCTCTGTATTTGTTATTTGGGCGCCTTTTCTTGTTCTTATTGTTATTTGGCTTATTTCTATTTCTATTGGGTCTGTTTCTGTTTTGAGTAGGTTTCGTAGGCTCTGAAGTGCCATCGTCAGGGAAAGGATGATCTTCAATGACTGGAATCTGCTGGCGAATCAACTTCTCGATGTCCTTTAAATAAGGGCGTTCTTCCATCATGCAAAAGGAAAGGGCAATTCCGCTTGCTCTTGCACGACCTGTTCTTCCGATTCTGTGGACATAAGTCTCTGAGATATTTGGTAAGTCAAAATTGATGACCAAGGATAGAGACGAAACATCAATTCCTCTTGCGGCAATATCCGTTGCGACAAGAACTCTAATCTTCCGCTCCTTAAAATGTAGTAAAGTACGTTGGCGATTATTTTGAGACTTATTGCCATGAATGGCAGCTGCTTCGATATTTGCTTTCAGGAGTTTTTTGACAATTTTGTCGGCACCATGCTTGGTTCTAGAAAAAACTAAAACAGCATCATCATCTTTTGTTTCCAAAATGTGAATCAGTAGTTTTACCTTGTCTTTTTTGGCAACGAAATAAAGGCCTTGATCGACTCGCTCGGCTGTCGCTTGTTTGGGTTTGATGGTTACTTGTTCAAATTCCCCCAGTATTTTTCGCGAAAGCTTCACAATAGAAGTAGGCATCGTTGCTGAAAAGAAAAGGGATTGCCTTTTTTGCGGAAGCTTATCCAAAATCTTACGAATATCGTGAATAAAACCCATGTCCAACATGTGATCGGCCTCATCCAAAACAAAGAATTTAATATCTTTTAAAGAGATGTAGCCTTGACCCATTAAGTCCAACAATCGTCCTGGTGTTGCCACCAAAATATCAATTCCTTGCTTTAGCCGTGCTGTTTGTTTGCCTTGTTTGACGCCTCCAAAAATGACGGTATTGCGTAGGTCAGTATGCTTTGCATAAGCCGTAAAATTATCGGCAATCTGTATCGCTAACTCTCTAGTCGGAGTGACTATCAGCGCCTTGACGCGGCGATACCCTTTCTCTTTTGGCATGTTAGCTAAGTGCTGAATAATAGGTACCGCAAAAGCAGCAGTCTTACCGGTTCCCGTCTGCGCAACGCCTAATAAGTCTTTGCGATTCAGTAAAATGGGTATGGCTTGTTGTTGAATGGGGGTCGGTTCTGTGTATCCTTTTTCTTGTAGTGCTTTGAGTATAGGATCGATTAGACCTAGGTCGTTAAATGTCATATTAGTGTTATTGAGCCGCAAAGGTAGGTTATTTTGGGCTATCATTAAGAATTAGAATAAATCCCAGTTCCCTTTATCATAATAATTATACAAAACAGGTGTGATAATGGTATTGATGCGAATGTCTGTAGTGTCTATTAGTGGTTGCCCAAATGAGGTGATTTGGTTAAGTGCATCTTCATTTAACCATCTGAGTTTTAGACCTTTTAGATTGACGGCTCGTATTTCTTCTTTCCCAATAGGTCTTTTCTTACCGATGATCCAACCCCATTCACCAAGTGTTAGCACTTGATTGTGTAAAGGCAATGTGTAAAACTGAGCATCTTGTAAGGTCTTTTCGATACAGTAAAAAGCTTTGGTTGCATAATAAGGGCTGCCAGCTTGTGTGATGAGGGTTCCGTCTTGCGACAAATGTTTACCACATAGAAAGTAAAATTCTCTTGTATATAATTTATTGAGGTCAACGTTGTTGGGATCTGGTAAGTCTATAAATATGACATCATAAATAGCAGATTCTTTTTCTAAAAAAGTAAAAGCATCTGCGGCAACTGTTTTGACTTTTGGATCGTCAAAAGCATGGTTGTTTAAATCTGTAAATATTTTATTCTCTCGAGTTATCTTTAAGATGGAAGGATCTAAATCTACTAAAGTTATATTATTAATTTCTTTGTATTGAAGTAGTTCTCTTGCGATACAACCATCTCCTCCTCCAAGAATTAGAATGTTTTTCTTTTGCGGAGAAATACCCATCACAGGATGTACCATTGGCTCGTGATAAAGGAATTCATCAAAGGTGGAAAGCTGCTGGTTGCCATTGATGTAAAAGGAATAATTACCTTTCCATTTTGTGATGATTATTTTTTGATATTTGGTTTGCTTTTGGTAAACGATTTTGTCCCTGTATTTTTTTTGTTCCCCAAATTGTAAAATGGGTTTTGCAAAAAAGAACCCTGTTCCTAACCCAATTCCAACAATAGCATAAGCGATTGTTAAGCCTTTTTTCCAGCTTTGTTTAATGTGTGGTTTTAAGACGATGAATAGCCAAAATGAAACGATGAAATTTAATAGACCTAAAACAAAAGGAGTATAAGTCAATCCCAAATAGGGGAGTCCAATAAAAGCAAAAAATAACCCACCAATCAAGGAACCATAATAATCCTTTTCTAAAATAGAGGAGATATTTGTTTTTAAAGATTCAAATTTATTATTAATTCTAGTGGCAAAAGGAATTTCTAACCCAATTAGAATTCCGACGATAATTGACATCAAATAAATGACTATCCAGGAGGTGCCAGTATATCCATATACGAGGTAAGAGATAATAGCTGAGAAAGAAACGAAAACAGAAAGTAAAAGCTCTGTCAAGATAAAATACTCAACAATTTGTTGCTCAAAGGACTTGCTGATTCGACTCCCCAAACCCATAGAAAAAAGCATAATGGAAACGATAAGCGTGAATTGCAAAATCGCATTCCCAATAAAATAAGAGGCTAGAGTCGATAGAATATATTCCGCAACAATACCACTCACTCCTGTAGCAAACAGGGCGATTTTTAGTACATTAGAATGGTGTTTGTTGCGGTCTTTGTTTGATTTATTCAAGGCTTGTTCTTATTTTCCAAATCCCCCAGAACGTCCTCTGCTTCTTGAGCCTCCACGGAATCTTGAAGATTTTCTGGAGGCTCTTTTGGCGTGGCTAGACCAAGAGGCACTTTTTGCTTTTCTAGAGAAAAACTTAGAACGTTTGGCTCTTTGATAGGCGCTTTTAGTACCGTATTTTATAGCTCCTTTTCCGTAGAAAGGCTTCTTGTCTCTATAATTTTGTTCGTAATTTCGGTACGCCCCTCTTCTTGTTGTTCTAGAAAACATCCAGTAGTACATTAAGAATCTTCCGCCAGAATGATAGCGCCATCTTTTTTCGTGTCTTTCAGGACCAGTGGCTGTACTGTCTTTCACCCATTCCCCATATTTTTCATTGCCGATAGCCCAGTCAAAACCTACCGGTTTAGGTACTGTAGAGCTGACACCATCATGTAAGGACACGAGTTCCATACCGAGGTTGTTTTCATTGTTATTGAAAAAGTCTTCACTGACATTTAGCCATCCTGTGGAGTCAACCATTAGACTGTCATCTGTTGGTTTTAGTATGGCATACTTGTGTCGGTAAATTATATTTTTTTTGTCTTCGGTTACATCCATGTCATGTAGAACTATCGAGAAATTATGATCCAGATTTTGTTTTGATAAGTTGACAATAGGTTCTTCTGTAACAGCTAAGGCTTTCTTTTTAGCTTTACAGCCAAATAAAAAAAGCAACAGTATGCTTGATAGTAGTAAGAAATATTTGGGTTGTTTCATCTTTTGAGTTTAAGATTTTCTTTCGAAAATTAAGAGAATAAGTTTTGGTTCCCATTAGTAGGATTCTCGATATTTTTTATTTTTTTTCTTTTAATTTCGACTCCGTCTGCGTATTCCATTGTGTCATCTTCCCATTGGGCAATAGTCACAAAATCATCATCATTATAAAAGGTATAGGCCGTTAATCTGAGTGTAGCTTCCTTTTTTGTTCGATTGGTAAAGGTTCCTTTGCTAATTTCGTCTAGTTTGTATCTCTTTCCGATGTAATCAATTTCGGCGAGGACTTCTTCTCCCTCAAAATCTTCATCCGTAAAATCAGGCTGAATTTGATGTTTTTGGATTTCGTAACTAAAAAGACATACAATATCTCCATCATCATCTTCTACTTCAAGATAAGCTTCTTGGCTACCACCTTGTACTTTGTATTCCAAGCTTTTGCCATCATTTTCCCATTTGTATTCATGAATTTCGATGACTTCCCAAATTGTTTTTTTGTATTTGAAGGTAGAGCCAACTTTCATTTTAAATATGGGATCTTTACCAAACCATTTATCGTACATCTATTATTTTTTTTGGTGCGTATTGATTTATGGTTTTTAAATCTCCACGTTGAATATTTTTTGTTTCTATTTGGGTTGCCTCAAATTTTTCTTTTAAGAAGTCGGTAATCTCCGCTATGTCATATTGTTGATTGCAAGTGAAAAAATCAAGGGCAACATAATTGAACTCAGGCCAAGTGTGCACAGCAATATGGCTCTCTTGTATGACAATGACACCACTAACTCCAATCGGGGAAAAGTGGTGAATCAAGCTGTTGACTACAGTTAGGTCTAGCCTTTTAGCAGCTTGTAGTAAGACTTCTTTTACTTGTTCTGCATCGTCAATTAGCGTAGTCGAGCAACCGTATAATTCAATGAAGGTTTGAAAGCCTACATGCAGAGATTTGATGACATTATTATCCATTGAAGCAAAGATAAGCTTTTTTCAAAAAAAATAGGCCTTTCGGAGACCGAAAGACCTATTAGTTGGTAGTTGGGTTGTTTTACTTCTCGCCTCCCATGAATTCAATGCTGTTATTGATGAATTCAGTCATTGCATCCCCTTTTAACATTCCATGGCTCAACAGTGCTAAGTCATAAAGATATTTGGCGAAAGCTTTTTTAGTCTCTCCACGTTTTTTTAATGTTTTGGAAATGAGTGGGTGATTGCTATTGACGACCACATTGTAGAAATCAAAATTCATTCCACCCATGCTTTGCATCATCTGCATTTCTTGCATTCTTCGCATGCCTTCAGAACGTGTGATGGTCACAGGAGGCTCTTTGATAGACATGGGTTCTAGCTTTAAAGAGCCTTGACCATCTCCGATGATTTCTTGAAATAAAGTTTTGACTTTTTCCTGATCTTTTTCCGAAAGGACAGATTCAATGTTTTCATCCTTTTCAATCAATTTGTCTAAAGTCTCCGCATCAATTCTTGAAAATTGAATATCTCCAACTTTTTGCTCTAGTTGTTGTATGACATGATTATCAATTGGGTGATCCAAAATAACAACATCATATCCTCTGTCATTGGCTAGGCTCACTTTGTGTGTGTGCGCATCAATGTGATTGGTGTAGAGAATGACAATCTTATTGTCTTTGTTGGTTTGGTTCGCCTTAATCTTTTCTTTGTATTCTTCAATAGTATGGAAGCTGCCAGTGGTACTTTTTAGCAATAAAAAATGCTCCGCTTTTTTGTAGAATTTCTCATCGGTGATCATTCCGTATTTTACAAACAATGAAATATCTTCCCATTTATCCTCAAATGCTTTTCTGTCATCGACAAATAGTTCTTTTAGTTTTTCAGCGACCTTTTTTGTTATGTAACCAGTTATTTGGCGGACGTTACTATCACTTTGCAAGTAACTTCTACTGACATTTAAAGGAATGTCAGGTGAGTCTATCACCCCATGTAATAAAGTTAAAAATTCTGGAACAATGTCTTTAACTTCATCGGTTACATAGACTTGATTGCTGTAAAGCTGAATTTTATTTCGCTCTAACTCAATATTACTAGTTAGTTTGGGGAAGTATAATACTCCTCTTAAATTAAATGGAAAGTCGATGTTTAAGTGAATCCAAAACATTGGAGGCTGTGCAGTCGGGTAAAGATAGTTGTAAAATGAAACATAATCTTCATCCGATAAGTCACTTGGGCTTTTTGTCCAAATTGGCTCAACAGCATTAATAATATTATCAATTTCTTTTTTGATTTCCTTTTTGTCGTCGCCTTCTCCTTCGGATTCTGTGATGGTTTTCGTTCCAAATTTAATTTTTATTGGAAGGAATTTATCGTACTTATTTAATAAGCCTTCAATTCTGTGCGTTTGTAAAAATTCTTTACTCTCTTCAGAGATGTAAAGTGTGATTTCAGTGCCCCGTTCTTTTTTGTCCCCTTTAGAGATAATAGTTTCAGGGTCTCCTTCACAGGTCCAAAGAACAGGTTCACTATCTTTAAGGTAAGATTTGGTTCTGACTTCTACTTTGTCAGAGACCATGAATGAGGAGTAAAATCCGAGACCAAAATTTCCGATGATATTACTGTCTTTGTGTTTGTCCATGAATTCCTTGGCACCAGAGACTGCGATTTGGTTCAAATATTTTTTGACCTCTTCTTCTGTCATTCCCAGACCATTATCCTTGATGGTTAATGTTTTTTTCTTTTCATCAAGAATGATTTCGACCATTGGATCGATGACTTCTCCAGCAAATTCTCCCTTGCGGGAAAGGGTGTTTAGCTTTTGAATGGCGTCCACAGCGTTAGAGACCAATTCTCTTAAGAATATTTCTTGGTCAGAATACAAGAATCTTTTGATGATATCGAATATATTGTCCGATTGTACTTCAATGTTTCCTTTCTTATTTGTCATAGTTTTCTTTTTCTTTTTGATGCTCAAAGCCTGTGCCAGTGGTGTTTTTGCGTCAAAATGACGGGATCCACACCTATAATGTCAGAAGTAATGTCTTAAAAAATGTCACATTTTCCTGTTTTTTGTACAAAGTGGTATCAAAATTGCAATATACCTTAATGTCTAACTCCGCAAGGAGAAAGATAGGTGGTAGGTGCGGCTCCATTGGGGGGTAGAGTCGTTTCCTGCCACTTTTTTTTGTGTAAGCTTATATAGTGTAAAAAAATATTGCGTAATGCGCTCTTTATCCGTGAGTTAAGCATGTCTATTTATTGTAATTTTATTGATTTTCTTTATGTAAGGCATAGTTTTTGCTTTTATACTCAAAGACATAATCTATAGAACCTAAGACTTTAGTAATGAAACACATTTTACTTATCCTAATCACTTCATTTAGCTTTATCCAATTGAGTTTTGGCGCAAGCATAGAAGGCAAAGCATGGAAAGACTCCATTAATGTTAATGGCCTTCAGGATGCTATGGAACCAAGAGTTCCTGGTATTAGAGTCTATTTATTAGCTCATCCAAGTGGAGATACGTTGCAACAAACCATGACAGATGCTAATGGAACCTATAGTTTTTTGGGGCTATTGGGTGGAGATTATTTAGTTGCTTTCCGCCGTTATGACTTTCCGATTGGTTGGGGCAAGATAGCTCCTACAGATGGATGGCAAGTTGGTTCTAATTGTGATATAAATGGAAGTTGCCTAAGTAATCAATTAGTACTTCCAAATGATAATATTCAAATGCAAAATATAGATTTAGGTTTGCAAGTTAGCCCGACTGCTATATTAAGTGGTATGGTTTGGGAAGATGTAAATGCAAATGATATCCGGGATGCTGGAGATGGTGTTCTTCAAGATATATATGCATATTTAATTAATGATATTGGAGATACAGTTCATATTGATACGACGGATGTAGCCGGAATTTATAGTTTTGCGAAAGCAGAATATGGTGACTATATTGTAAAGTTTGATATAACAACTTTTCCTGTAAATTATCATCCTGTCGGAAAAGATTCAGGTGTGGATGATACCATTGATTCAGATGTTGATGGGTCTGGCAAAACCTCAACGATTGCCTTGGTAGGAGATTTGAGTAATGTTGATTTGGGTCTTAAACTAGGCCCTTCCACAGAAAGTATAGGCGGTAAAGTTTGGTTTGATGGAAATAATGATGGGCTTTTTGCTAGCGGCGAAATAGGCGTCATCAATGTAGTTGTGAGGTTATTGGACGAAACGAATATTGAACTTCAAAAAGACACAACAGATGCAAATGGTTTCTATCTATTTGATGGAGTACAACCAGGTAATTATTATATTGAATTTGACACTTCTACAATGTCTTCAGATTATGTAGTTGTAAGTAAAGGTGTAGGGTCAGATGAAAGTATTGATTCAGATGCTTTCGCAAATGGAAAAACTGATTTGATAATGTTTACGACTAGTATTTCCAATGTAGATATGGGCGTCTATGCACCACCTACTACAGGGAGTATAAATGGAAAGGTCTGGGAAGATGCAGATAAAAATAACTTGTATGCAGTTGGCGAATCTTATATTTCAGGAATTCCAGTTTATTTGATTAGTGCAGCTGGCGATACGACAATGACTTTAAATACAGATGTGAATGGCGCATATACTTTTGTGAATATTGATCCTGAAACGTATAAGGTTGCTTTTGAATTAGCTAATTTGCCTACTGGATATAGTATTTCGACGAAAGACGTGGGCACGGATGATGGTATTGATTGTGATGTGGATACATTTGGTGTTTCTAGTTTTATGACTATAGTAGCAGGGAGTGTAATGGGAAATGTTGATATGGGTTATTCGCTACCAACGATTCCAGTTACTTTGACTAATGATACGATCATGCTTTCTGTTATAGAAAATGAATCTGTTTCGATATGTGTAGATACAATGGAATTGGCAGGACTATTTGATAATGCACATGTATGTACTGCTCCTATGAATGGAGAGGCGACAGATTTTACAAATAATTGCTTTACGTATATTCCGAATCCAAATTATTTTGGGGAGGATGAATTTTGTGTGGTTGTATGCGATGGCACAAGTTGTGATACGACTATATATAAGATGGAAGTGGTACAAGTAGTGGGTGTTCCACCTGTAGCGCTTAATGATGTGGATACTGTTACCCAAGGAGTTCCAGCACAATTAATGGTTTTGGCAAATGATACTTTGTTTGCTCCATTGACGAGTCTTACGATTCTAAATTACCCTTCTTTAGGGACAGCAGAAGTGGATACTTTTGGGTTTATTCGATATATCCCAGAGCCGAATATGTGTGATGAAACAGTAGAAATGAAGTATGAAGTATGTACTTACTATGGATGTGATACTGCAACAGTGGAAATATTCTTAGAATGTAATAATATTAAAATTACACAAGGGTTTTCACCAAATAATGATGGAATAAATGAAACATTTGTCATTCAAGGAATTGTTGATTACCCAAATAATACCCTAACTATTTTTAATAGATGGGGAGTTCAGGTCATGAAACAAGAGAAGTATGATAATACTTGGAGTGGGTATTGGGATGACAAAAATTCCTATTTGCCTTCTGGTACGTATTTTTATATTTTTGATACAGGAGATGGAGGTCGGATGACTGGAAGCTTCGAAATAATGAGATAAATTTAAAGCGCTTCTTATTAAAAATAGGCAGCGCTTTTTTATAAGCATAACGCATATAAATTTTATAACAGTGTATTTGCAAGTGGCATAGTAATTGCAACTTCGCCTAAATACCTCTTTTACACAATACTAGAATTATGAAAAAGTATTTACTATTATTATCCTTTCTCTTGATATCTTTGGTATCTTTTGGGCAAATTGATAATGAATATGTTCGGATAGAAGTCTTTCCGGAAGATATAAGGCCGTGTGATACGTCCTTTGTAACAATTACAGTGTTATTTAAAACACCAAAACTCTCAACGCTAAAAATACAATTAGACTTGCCTACTGGTGTGTATTATGCCGGCGGTTTGGTTATTGATTCACCTAGTTACTATTCAGGTACTGTAGATTATTCTGATCTGAATAAGCCCATTATTGCTATAAATAATGAAAAGCCAGGCTATAATGGAGAATCGAAATTAGGAGATTTAGTCGTATTTCATTTTAGTAAGGTGGCTACTTGTGATGTGCTTGAAGCCCTTAAGAGTGGGGAGGTATTTAAAGATGTTCAAATTGTAGGATTGCGAAAAGATGGGATAGAGAAAAATTTCTTGAATAATGATATCGCAACATCAACCTATCAACTACTAGTGCCAAGTCTTGGGATACAAACTATTCCAGAAAAAGATGCCTATGTAGGACAAATAGTTTCAAGAGATGTTACCATTGTAGAAAGTGGTATAGGCTATTTGGAATGGTTTGTACATAAAGTAACCCTAGGAAGTGATATAGGTAATTATCAACTATCCTACAAAGGAACAAATCTAACTCCAGATTCCATCTCTGGACAGGAGTATTTTTATTATATACATACTGATAAAGCTCCTTTTGTAGGAGCTATTGGAGATGGAGATCAATATTTTGAAAATGGAGAGACCGTTGTTTTGAAAGAGAGTTTTCAAGTTCAAGGGTGTACTGGATCAGAAATCACACATAGGGGTTATTGGGGTTGTTCTTTAGATGCGTTATGTGAAGGATCTAAACCAGAAACTGGATACTTGGCATTTAAAGCTTCCGCCCCAGAAATTTTAATATCAAAAGTATCAGGCGATAATTTCATGGATGTCTGTGGTAATCAATCTTGGACATTAAAATTTGAAAATACAGCAACCCACCAAGGAGCAACCGCAATTGACTTTAATATTAATTTTGGCTTAGGGCATAATGGCTCTCCTTTGTCTGAATTTGGGATGAACCCACTTTGGGCTTTTGATACGTATGGCATTCGGAATGTTAGTAACTTTAAGTTAAATGGTATTCCTTTTACAATGTCAACCTTGCCTAGTAATTTATACCCTGGCAGTGGTTCGGGTAAATCACTGTGGTTGCCATATGACTTTTTTACTACAGATCCAGATGGGCCAGGAGGTTTGGAGGATATTGATGGAGATGGTTATTTTGATGATTTGGCTCCAGGTGCTTCGTTTGAGTTTACGTTTGATTATGAATGGAAACTTAATGACAATACCTGTAGTACAGGAAGAAGTGACTATGGAAGGTGGGAGCACCTTTATATTGATGCGATGTTTACGGATCAGTGTTCCAATGAACGATATGCAAAAAGAATGAATTTTGAATATTCTAATATTATTCGAGATTATCTAAATGAAACAGTTTATTCTTTTCCGAATGGAGTGTCAGATGGAGAGGATTTTGTTTTTGGTGTAAAGCCATATTTGTATAGAGGTGGATGGGGTGAAATAGTCAAGTATCCTCGTTGTAATGGTGAGGATTTTTATACAGGTTCAGATGTGACATGGAAGGTTGAAATAACAGTCCCTACTGGTGTGAATCTGCAGCCATCAGCACCTGCAGCATTTTCACAAAGTGGAAATGTGATCACCTATACAGCACCCAAATATGTGTATCAATTTTATAATTTCCCATTGGTATATGATTGTGTTTCTTATACAGGAGGAGAGAAATTCCCTATCTCGTTTAAGACTACATATTCCTGTGGAACGTGTTGGACTCAAGAAATGCATTGTGGAAGTATAGAGATTCAAAACCTATGCCCGACACTCTGTAAAGGGCCTAGTATCGAAGAATTTGATACGCATAGAAGTGTTGCGGGTTGGACGGACTATACCCATGCAACCAAAGTTGTTTTAGATGAAAATGTACATAACACAGATAATTATATGGGGAGAGACACCATGAACATTATCACAAGAGCGGTTATTAGAGATTCAATGGTGCAGAATTTATTTTTCGAAATAGAATACACGACTCCAGTGGGAGGTGGTGATGAAAATCTATTTGAATTTGTGGATGGAACAATCGAGATTAATGATGTTTCGTCAGGGGTGTCAGCAGGGGTATTATCTGCTGCTCCAGTAAAAACGGTTATTGGACCGAACCATTATAAGCAAACTTTTGACCTTTCTTCGTATAGTACGCTTGTCTCTTCTACCTATAAATATGGAGAAGGCAACGAGAATGACACAATCTCATTGAATATGAATTTGATCTTATCAGGTGCTTTTAGTGATATCAAATTTCATAGATTAAAAGATTTTAAAGGTAGATTTTTTGCGAAAAATTTAGCTGGTGACAAAACCGGGTGCGGTGTGTTGTACGAAAAAGCAAATTATCTGAAAGTAAGAAGAAAAGCATCTGGCTATAACCAAATAAAAACATGGTACTGTACCCCAACTATGAACTGGACTCCATTTTGGAATTACTCGGAAGTAGGGGATATCTTTCCTGGAGAATATAGGAACCCTATTGAATGGGATTCGACGGTTATGGTTTTGCCGCAAGGCGTTCACTATACAGGATACTCTGATATGATTTCTTCTGGAGGGACTCAAAATACAACAAATGGAAAATTGATAGCTACAGTAGTTGGGAATACATTAACGGTCTCTCGTGGCCCAGGCTTTAGAGATCAAGATCAACATGGTACCAATTACCCGAGGGTTAGATCGCAGTTTATAGGTACTTGTGAGGCTTCTTCAACGGAACCTTATACTTATAAAGTTTACTACAAAGACTATGCGTATGTAGCTCCTATGGCTAAGGTTCAAAGTGCTTCACAGTCTTTTGAATACTTTGCGCCACAATTCGAATTGAACACTCCTCATAAGGACGTAACGATTGTGACTGATGAACCTTATTTTGATGTTGAAATTTGTAACTCTTCGGAAGTACCAATTGACTTTAACTGGCTGAAAGTTGAACAGGTCCCAGGTTTTTCCGTGTCAAAGGCATTTATTTTAGATGCTATGGGCAATGAAACTAGTACTAGTTTTACAGTGGTTAATGGTAATACATATATTGAAGCTGGACAAGTGAATAATGGACCTACAGGTTGTAAGACGATCCGTTTTTATGGAAATGTTGCTTCTTGTACACCTAGTTCATTACATGTAAGTCATGGCTGGGATTGTTTGGGTTATCCAGCTGATTTTGATATGCTTGATAAGTGTTATAGATTGGATTTAGAATTTTCTTTAATCCCAGAAGAAGCTCAGTTGCAAATAGAGGTAACTGGTCTTCCAGACTCCATTAAATATTGCGAAAGCTTTTTGATGAAGCTTGAAATGAATAGTGCTCAGGTTGCTAACTTACTAGAACCTATTGTCACTTTAAATATAGCGGCAGATATTAGTTATATGTCTGTTGATAGTATTGTTGTAGAATATCCGAAAGGATCTGGAAATAGAGAGCAAGTGTCTATTGGTATGAATGGGGGGCAGATGGTCCTTAATATCTTTGACCATAGTGCCATCTTTGATTCTGGTATTGCGGGTAGTCATGAAGCTTCTGCAGCAGAGGATAGAATTGCAGTGATTGATTGCTATTTTAACTTACAATGTGGGTTTGTTGATCTGTCGACAGTTGAAGTGGGAGCTTCTGGTTTGAGTCCTTGTGGTTCTCCTGCCATTAGTAGTGGTGTAAACCTTACAACTGATGACTTACCTATTATAGGAAAGACAAATGATTACATTGTATATAGTGAAGTAACAATTCCTGACACAATAAAAAATTGTAACACGACAATGACCGTTGATATCAAATCTACGATTATTGCTGGAGAGACAAGTGACATGGATACCATATTGGTTGCTGTTCCTAATGGACTTAATTTTGTGGCTGGTTCTTTTGGTTGTACGAGTGCAAACTGTCCAACTTTTGTAAGTCTAGCAAACATAAATGGACAAGATCAAGTGACTCTTTCAATTCCTATTGGATTAGTAAATCTTGATTCAATGGAGTACCAATTTGATGTAATTTCAAATAATAGTTACTGCGGCCTTGATAGCTTTATGGTTGAAAGTTCCGTGGTTTCTAAGATAGGAAGTTGTGGTGCTGTTGCCTGTGACCCAGTAAAGAAAATTACAGGAAAGGCGTCACAACATATTGTAATTTCAAAACCGGATTTGGTCATCTTGCCTGAAACAGTTGCTTCTTCGATGGTAACTTCTACTGGAGACACAAAGTACGGTATAAATCTTAATATTGAAAATATAGGAATAGATGCGGCCAGCGGATATGATTACACTTTGTACTGTGCAGATGGTAGTGGTAATGCTAGTACCCAAATATATAGTGGCAGCTTTGCAGATATTATTCTAGCAGGAGACAAGTTGCTTAATAATTTTTATTTTTACGCAAGTACTTCCTGCGACCCCGCAAATGGATTGGTTATAGAAATTCTGCCATCTAATTCTAATTGTATGTGTGATGCGATTTCTTATCACATGACTTTGACGCCAGGTATGGATGCGGTTGATGATAATTATACGATAAATGAAGATACACAGCTTGATGCTGATGTAAGAGATAATGATACACCAGTTGTAGGAGTCATTAACGATACCGCTTTGAAGCTTACAGATGTGTCCAATGGAACATTAGTTTTTGGACCCAAAGGAGTTTTTAACTATAAGCCGAATTTGAATTTTGTAGGAGTAGATGTTTTTACTTATTCGACTTGTGATGATGGGACTCCAGCTCAATGTGATTCTGCGAAAGTAACTATTACAGTACTACCAATTCCAGATGCACCTATTGCAGAAGATGATCATTATACAACTAACGAAGATACTAAGCTTGTAGGTAAGAATGTTTTGGATAACGACATAGAGCCTGATGCTGGAGGCGTATTAATTGTAACGACGACTCCTTTATTGGATGTCGTGAATGGTACGCTTGCGCTAAATTCAGATGGAACATTTGAATACATGCCTAATCTAAATTACTTTGGACAAGATAGTTTTAAGTATGTTGTTTGTAACACAGCAAGTACACCTATGTGTGATACCGCAACAGTCTATATTGAGGTGTTATCAATTAATGATATGCCAATCGCTCAAGATGATAATTATTCGACAGATGAAGATGTAACCCTTTCTGTTACAGATGCCCTTTTAGGGGTGTTGAAAAATGATTCTGATGCAGATGGTGATGTCCTTACGGTAAATATTGCACCAGTAGTAAATGTGTCAAACGGTACACTTACGTTAAATACTGATGGAACATTTGAGTATATCCCAAATGCTGGGTTCTTTGGCTCAGATAGCTTTACTTATGAAGTATGTGATAATGGTTCACCCAAGTTGTGTACTACAGCCATTGTTAATATTACTGTAAATGAAGTGTTTGAAATCACAATGGATTGTGCTGCGTTGACGGATATTGAATTGACTTTGGTTCCAGGTAATTTGACGAAAGTCGCTACATGGACCGCACCGACAGCTTCAACTACTTGTCCTTCTGGCGGACTTATGATCACTCAAATAACAGGGTTGGCAAGTGGAAGTGGTTTTGCAGAAGGTACTCATTTGATAGAATACGAAGCAACTGATAATTGCTCGGTCTCAGAGAAATGTAGTTTTAATATTATTATTAATCCTGCACCTACTGGAACAATAAGTATGGATTGTGGAAGCTTAATGGATATTGGATATCAGTTACAACCAGGTGAAACAGCAAAAATGGTTACTTGGACTCCGCCTACAGCAACAACAGATTGTTCGTTAGATGGAATCGTTGTGAGTCAAGTTTTAGGTTCTCCTAGTGGTACTTCCTTTGCAGAAGGTACTTACCACATAACTTATGAAGCAAGTGATGCCTGTTTAGATGAAGTGAAAAAATGTGAATTTGATATTACCATTTCTCCTGCAGAAACGGGTGTGATAACAATGGATTGTACACCAGTATCTGATGTTGATTATCAGTTACAGCCTGGTGAAACATCTCATGTTATTAATTGGAGCCCTCCTACAGCTATGACAAGTTGTTCACTAGGTGGATTGACCGTCGCTCAGGTGTCTGGTTTGCCAAGTGGAAGCGCATTTGTTGAAGGAACTCATTTAATAACTTATGAAGCTACTGATGCTTGTTTAGATACAATTAAAGATTGTGAATTTAAAATTACAATTTCACCTGCCGAAACAGGAGAGATAATCTTAGCTTGTGATCCAGCTTTAGATATTGAAGTAACTTTGAGTCCAGGTGAATCGACTCATATGATTACATGGACAGGTCCTACAGCTACGACAAGTTGTTCTCTGGGTGGATTGACAGTCACTCAAGTGTCTGGATTGCCAAGTGGAAGTACATTTGTAGAAGGTACTTATACGATAAACTATGAAGCAAAAGATGCTTGTTTGGATGCTGTAAAGCAATGTGCATTCACGATTACAGTGAATCCAGCGCCAACAGGAGAAGTGACGATTGATTGTTCTTCTTTGAATGATATAGAATTGACGTTAGTACCAGGAGCGACTACGCAAGTAGCTACTTGGACGGATCCTACAGCTATGACAAGTTGTTCTCTGGGTGGATTGATACTTACTCAAACGACAGGTCCTAGTAGCGGAAGTGCATTTGCGGAAGGGTCATATGCAATAGAATATGAAACAAGTGATGCTTGTTTAGATGAAGTGAAAAAATGTGCTTTTACAGTTACAGTTCTTCCAGCTCCAACAGGGGAAATAACGATAGATTGTTCTACAATGCAAGACGTTGACATAACTTTAAATCCTGGTGATGTAAGTGAAGTTGTTAATTGGGTAGCTCCAATAGCTACTACGACTTGTTCATTAGGAGGGGTGATTATTACACAAACACAAGGTCAGCCAAGTGGTACTGCCTTTACAGCAGGTGAATACGTAATTGAATATGAAGCAACAGATGCTTGCTTAGATGCTGTGAAGAAATGTAGTTTCACTATTGTTATCAGAAATGTAGTGGTTATAGCAAATCCTAAAACGATTGATTGTAATAACCCAGTCGTAACCTTAGATGGGTCGGGTTCTAGTCAAAATAGTACTTTCGTGTATGATTGGACAACGACGACTGGTAATATCGTTGGCGGTCAAAATACAAGTGTGGCTCAAGTTGATAAACCTGGTGATTATACTTTGGAAATATTAGATCCTGTTACAAACTTTAAAGCATCTGCAACGGTTACTGTGAATATTGATACGATTTCGCCGAAAGGCATGATTGGTGAAGTTGATAAATTGACTTGTTCTAATAATTCAGTTTTCTTAAATGCAACTGGTTCTGATGTGGGTGATTACTCCTATTCTTGGACAACAGCAACTGGACATTTTGTTGGAGCGACGAATGCTCTTCTCGCTGAAGTGGATAAGGTCGGCAAGTATGAATTTGAAATTATTAATAATAATACGGGCTGCTCAACTAAAGTCGTGAAAACAGTTGATGAAGATAAGCAAGCACCTCTTGCCCTAGTTGAAGAACCAAAAGAGGTCATAACTTGTGCTAATCAATGTATAGAATTGAATGGAACGGGTTCTAGCACAGGAACTGATTATGTTTATCAATGGTCAACCGCTGATGGAATTATTCAGTCTGGTATTGATGGAATGAAAGCTACAGTATGTGCCAAAGGAATCTATGAACTTCAAGTGCTCGATACAAAGAACGGTTGTACTAGTACAAACCAAGTTCAAGTGAAAGAGAATACTTCAGGACCAACTGTTAATGCGGTTTCTAACCAGTCTTTAACCTGTGCTGTCCAACAAGTATATGTTGAAGCTAATGCAACTTCAGGAAGTGGAAATTATTCCTATGATTGGAGTCCAGCTTCTGGAGTTGTGAGTGGTCAAAATACCGCTAATCCAATCGTGAATCAGTCAGGATTATTTACCGTTATTGTGACTGATGAAGGGAATGGATGTACAACGTCAAGTAATGTTGTGGTAGATGCAGCGACTGATATGCCAGTGGTGAGCCTTGCGGCCAAAGATACACTTACTTGTAGAGATACAGTAGTGGGGTTGTCAGCAACTTATAATAATACATACGATATTACTTGGAGTACGACTGACGGAATTATTAAAAGCGGAATGAATACTGCAAGCCCAATGGTGGCTAAAGAAGGAAACTATACGGCTGTCGTGACGGCACCTCTTACGGGTTGTGCAACGAAGAAGACAGTAGCGGTTGCGGCAGATAGAGTTGCTCCAGAAGTAGTAGTGGACGACATAAGAAAATTGGATTGTACCTCGAATGCGGTGCAGATTGGTGGATTGGAAAATGCTGACTTGAGTCAAGTGTTATTCCATTGGACAACTAATGATGGACACTTTGTTTCTTCCTCTAATTTGCCAAATCCAATCGTGGATGAACTAGGAACCTATCACTTAGAAGCGACTTCTATAAAGAATGGTTGTTCTGATGGTGGTGAAGTGAATGTAAGCGAATTGGAAGCGGTTAATGGAGCGGAGATAGAAACCGCATTGCCAAGATGTGATGGCGGTCCAGGTGCAATTATTGTCAAGGAGGTGTTAGGAGCCTCAGGACCATTTACTTATTCTTTTGACGGTGGTAATAACTTTGGAACGATGCCTATAGCAGGTGGTTTATATCCTGGAGACTATGAAGTGGTTATCCAAGATGCGATGGGTTGTGAATATACGCAAGCTGTCAATCTACCAGTACCAAAAGAAGGAGATATATTGATAGAGCCAAATGTGACAATTACAATGGGTGATAGTACGCGGATTGAAGCCTTTACTTCTACACCATTGAATGCTATCGATACTATTATTTGGACACCGAATGACGAATTGACTTGTTTGGATAATTGTTTTAAACAAACAGTGAAACCTTTAAGAACGACAATCTACACCGTGACTATTGTGGATACTTTAGGTTGTGTCGCAACAACTCAAACAACTGTACATGTGGCAGATCCAGATATTTTCATTCCGAATGCTTTCTCTCCAAATGATGGAGATGGACAAAACGATTACTTTACAGTGATGGGTAATACCTCACGAGTAGAAGAAGTTGTGACGATGCAAGTTTATGATAGATGGGGGTCACTTGTCTTCTCAAAAGAGCATATGCCTTTGAATGATTACAATGAAGGATGGGACGGCAAATTTAGAAATAAGGCTGTACAACGTGGCGTCTATGTCTATGCTATTACGGTTCGGTATATTGATGGAAAAGAAGTTCAATTTGTAGGGGATATTACTGTCGCCAACTAAGATTAAAACCATACTATGAGGTTTGAAAGGCCGACTTGCAATTTTGTGAGTCGGTCTTTTTTTTGTATTTTTGGAAAATGAAAACGAATAACTTACTCAAAACAATTGGGCCAGGAATTATCTTTACTTCGATGGCCATTGGGGTAGCATCTCGTCCAATCCACACGTACTGGTGCAATGTATGGTTTTGGACTCTTGGGCCTTGTCCTTGTAACCAATTTGTTAAAATATCCTTTCTTTTTCGCCCCGTTGGGGCTACAAAGGGTGCCAGCGCTATGCGCTTATCCCGATAGTTTAAATAAACTGAAGGGGGTTAGAGGTGATTAAAAAAAATAAAGTCAATCCCAAATCCTCAAACAGCACCATACCAATTTACAGTAGAATTAAAAATAAATCTGATAAAGAATATTAGGAAATAATCCCCGTTGATAGACCCGTCCAATTTCTTTTTTATTTGCATCATACTCTTCCGCAAAAAGATTTTTATGATTCGTGATATTCGTTAAATCCAATGACCAAAGCTGAGAGATTCTTTTTCCATTTAGTCGAAAGGCAACCTTGAAATCTATCTTGAAATAGGGGTCGTATTGCTTCTCGTAAATCTCTCTATTTTGTATGATTTGTGTGCCAGCGGCGATAGAAGCAGGAAGATCAATAGGTGTGTAGCGTCTTCCACCTGCGTACGTGATTTTAGAGTCCATTGACAAGACCATTTTCTCTCCAAAAGTAAATTCCTTTCCGACAAGACCATTCACAACATAGTTACTGCCATAGTACGAATTACGTTCTATTTCGTCGCTACCCGTATATAAGGATTTGAAGAAAGAGCCAGTAGTTAAAAAGTAAAATCCTTTCGAGAAAAATCTTTCTAGTGTTAATTCTACTCCATAGTTTTGTCCGATTCCCTTGTTTTCTACGCCGGTTCGGTTAGGCGAAAAGAAACTTGCACCTTGGTTAATCATGGAGTAGGCAGAAGCAAAAGTATCTACAGGAATGTCATACAAGTATTGATAATAGACTTCTGTTTTTAAACGCATGTTGCCACCAAAAGACCAATCGTGGCCAAGTACTGCATGGAGGCTTTTTGAAAAACCTAAATCTTTATTGGGTTGAGCGCCTTTAATCGTGCCTTCTGGCTCCCAAAGGTAAAAGTTTAAAGGCAGTAATTGGCTGTGCATACCCACACCTAAGTTTAGGGATTGTTTTGGGGTGAGGGCATATTTAAGCCCTAGTCTAGGTTCGATTGCGCTACTTTTATTGAAGGGAAAATATTGACCATGTACGCCCGCATTTAAGGTTGTTTTTGGCGAAAGCCGATGTTGGTAATTAATAAAACCTTGGAGTAGGCTCATCCATTCATCATTTTCTAAATTGATATGGTAGCCTCCAGTTTTGATGCGAATAGAATCAATATTTTTAATATTATAAATATCACTGGAAAGTCCAATCGAGTAATTTTGACGAGCACTTATCTTTTTATTGAATTTAAGATTAGCGGAATATTTGTATTGTCTTTTGTCGTAAGACAGAAATTTCCCTTTGTTGTTTTTGTCTAAGTCAAACGTATCTATATCCAAAGTTGATTGTACACCAGAAGCAGCTACAGTGAATTTTGTATTGGTATTTTTGTCAAAGAAATAAACATGGCTAGCCCCGACAATACCCGTCTTAGATCCATTGATAATATCTTGTTTTCCATTCGAATAGAGATTGGAATCTCCGTCTTCCAAGTCTTCTGCCAAAAAAGAAATATTACTTTTTCCACCGATACCAAAAATAGAGAAACCGCCTTTTCCTTTTGTCGGAAAATTCATCTTGAAGGTCAAATCTTGATATTCCGGAACAGCGCTTCCTGTACCAAAATCCATTCCCAATGCCTTAAAAACACCTAAAGTAGAGTATCTATAATTGGCAATATAAGAAGCCCGTTTTTGTTTAGAAAATGGGCCTTCTACACCCAATTCAAAACCGTTGAATCCAATCTGCCCAACATATTCCCGCTTTGAACTATTTCCATTTTTCATCTTTAGATCAAAAACACCAGCAGTGGCATTTCCATAGTCCGCACTCCAAGCACTTGACATGAAATCAGAGGTTGCTAAATTATTGATATTAAGCATGCTGACCGGACCTCCAGTTGTACCCAAAACCGAAAAATGATTGGGACTAGGAATGTCAATTCCTTCTAACCTCCACAACACCCCCATTGGGGAATTTCCCCGAATAATAATATCATTTCGATCGTCTGATGCGCTTGCTACCCCCGCATAATTCTGAGCCATTCTTGAGGGATCTCCAAAAGAACCCGCATAACGCCCCGCTTCCTCTACGCTAAAAGTACGAGCGCTGACAGTGGCCATTTTATTGATAGCTTCTCGTTTGTCTGAATTTGCTTTGACAACAACTTCTGATATTTCGTTGATACTTTCTGCAAGTTGGACATTGACAACTAATTCTTTTGCGGAAGTTAATTGCAAATTAGAGAGAATAGAAGGTTCATATCCAAGATAACTCACTTCAATAGCAATACGTCCCAAAGGTAGATTTTCTATACGGAAAGTACCATTTTCATCAGTCGTAGTCCCAATTTCATTTTCCAATCCAAGTGAAAGGATATTGGCTCCGATAAGTGGATAGCCTGATTGTTTATCTATGACGGTTCCGCTGATAGATTGGGTCGCTTGCGCAAAAAGAATATTGGAGAATAGTAGAAAGCCCATTATAGCTAAAAAAGAATTGATTTTCATTTCGATGTGTTTGGTTATGAAGGTGTCCTTTGTTTGAAAGACAAATGCAAATAAAGCCCATTCATTTGATAGAAAGTTCGGCTAACGGATGAATTGTAATATTAATAGGATGAATTGAAACGGATGGGTTACTCTCCACCACCATTTAAACGTTTCAGTAGCTGGAGTAAGTTTGCGGCATTGGTGTCTTCAGGAGTAGGAGCAAAGAGGCCATTTTTTTTGACGATAAATTGGCTAGGGACACCTTTGACTTTGAAATTTTTGACTACATCACTTCCTTTGCCAGCAAAGAGATGTATGCCAGAGTAACCTCTATTATTTAAAGTGCTCTTCCAAACTTGCTTACTAGCATCGACTGAGATTGTGATGAAAACGATATCGTCTAGTGGATTATCTCTTTTTGCCTTTTCTAATTTGTCCAGATTTTCTAGGCAAGGTCTGCACCAAGAAGCCCAAAAATCTATGTAAACAACTTTTCCTTTGAATTGGCTTAAGCTGATCTTGCCACCGTCTTCCGTTTCTAGAATAAAATCAGGTGCTGCTGCTCCCACAAAAAGCGCATTCCCTTTGTAAATTACTTTATCTATTTTTCGCAAGAAGGGGCTTTCAGGATATTTATTCAGATATTCTTCAAAAAGCATTAAAGTTTCTTCATCCCCTTTTCTGACCGCATTGATAATTGTTTCTGATAATAAAAACTGCAAAGAAAAACCTTGTTCTAAATTTTGCGCAAGCCGATAACAAGTCTGCGCACGAGGATTGTTGCCGTCATTTAATGAAGCAGTGTACATATTATTTAATAATAAATAATTGCGATAATAGCCACTGTTCACATCACCATTTGAGAGGCTTTCATAAGAGAAATAATTCAAGTCAATTTTTTCTCTTTTTGCAAAAAGCAAGGTGTAGCTTAATAAACTGTATTGTAAGAAACCATCCACTTCGCTTTGCAAAAAACGTCGAAAATCGGGAGTAGCTTTCGCAAATTGAGGATCTTCATATAAAGCCTTCATTCTCGCCTGTTTAGCCTCTATTTTCTTTCTAAAGTCATCTGGATGATACAAACCCATGTATCCAGCAATCTGTGTAGAATAAGGAAATTGGTGCCCAAAAATACGATAATACTGCATGTCAGCTTCACGCATTGGAGGCTCCACCTCAAAATATTGTTGGAGCATATAATTATCAGGTCCTGCTTCTCTACTGAAATTAACGCCTTGTGGATACATCATCAAGTCAGCATCAATATAAAGGTTGTTGCCAGGGGATAAATAGAGGATTAGCTGTTTCCCATTGATACCTAGCGATACCATCTGAGAATAAGAAATGTCTAACTCAACCGAAAAAAATCCGTGTTGGAATATTGGGATCACCTGCTTGTCAAATTCCCCAAAGGACATGTCAGGGTAGAGGAAAATCTCTTTTGTACCTCCAATTCCAATGATTTTACCTTCGATTTTGATAGGTGTGGCAGAAGCCATTTGCACAGAAAAAAGAAGTACAAGAGCAGAAAAAAAAATGCGGTACATAGTTTCGTTTTAGCGATCAGTTGCGGTAGCAGCAAAAATAGAAAAAAATAACGAATTTAGTATTGTAAATGTTGGGTGTATTTTTGAAATCTAGATGTTTATTTGGTTTAGTATCTTTACAGAAAATAAAAAGAATTTACAATTGAAGAGCAGATGACTTTAACTCAAACAGATATTTACTATATATTTATGGCTGTGGGATTATTAGCACTTTTGGGCCTGTTGTTTGCGCTTTTAAGTGATAGGAAGCGATTAGCCTTGTTGCTGGTGTCTATCAGTGCTTTTTTCTTGCGTTTCGCGATGACTTTGATGGATCCCTTTCTTCATGAATGGGATGAAAAGTATCATGCCTTGGTTGCCAAAAATATGCTAAATGACCCATTTACGCCAACGCTTTACGCGAACCCTGTCTTTAAATATGACTATACTTCGTGGTGTTGTAACCACATTTGGCTGCATAAACAACCTCTTTTCTTATGGCAGATGGCAGCCTCAATGAAAATTTTTGGAGTATCTATTTGGGCACTTCGTTTTCCAGCTGTCCTAATGGGCACCCTTTCTGTCCTATTTATCTATCAAATTGCCAATATCTGGTTTCGAAATAATAGGGTGGCCTTTTTAGCAGCTTTGTTATACGCCTTTTTAAACTATCAGCTAGAACTGACTTCTGCAAGATATGTCACAGACCAAAATGATGTGGCTTTTGCTTTTTATTTACTAGGCAGTTTTTGGGCTTTCGCAAAATATAGCACTTCAAAGAAGAGGTTGAAGTGGGCAGCTATTATAGGTTTTTTCGTTGCAGGAGCAATTTTGAATAAATGGTTGACAGGGCTGTTGGTTTATACCGGTTGGTTTGTCTTTATTTTTGCAGATGCGCAGAAGAGGTTTAAATTGAAATCGTATTTCAATATGATGACAGCCATAGTTGTTTCTTTAATTTTGTTTTTACCGTGGCAAATATATACAAGAATAAAATTTCCCAAAGAAAGTATATGGGAGAACGAGTATAATGCTAAACATCTATTTGAAGCAGTCGAAAATCATGATGGTGATATTTATTTTCATTTTATTTCTGCTTGGAATGAAATTGGAAGTGTTGGAGTCGCATTGCTTTTTATAGGAATCATCTTTTCCCTTTTTAAGCAGAAAGCTGAAATAAAGCTCTCCATGGCCTACCTAAGCATGTCCGTAATATTGTTTGCATTCTTTTCTATTGTAGCGACCAAGATGTCCTCCTTTACTTTTAGTGGATATTCGTTGTTAGTAATTTTTATTGCTGCGGGTTTTGTTTCTATTTGGGAGCTTTTATTGAAAATTATTCCTTTTATAAAAAAATCCTTTCTTGCAAATGTGGTCTATCTAGTTTTGGCAGTTCCATTGGTGTATTCGTTTTTTAGGCCAATGGAAATAGCTAGCTATCGTAGAAGTGATAATGAAGCAAGAAATAGATTAATTACGAATACTCAAACATGCAAAAAAATAGATCCCAAGTATTATGCAAATGGTAGAATCGTCCTAAACTTAAAATCATTTAATCAAATTGACATGATGTTTTATACTGACTTAACGGCCTATCATTGGTGGCCAGGGAAAGAAGAATTAGATAGTTTAAAAAGCGAAGGGTTTGAATTTTCAGCTTTTAGGAGCCGTCCAAGTCAGGTTTTGCCGGATTACATTTTAGAAGATCCAGATATTTTAATTATTGACAAAGATCAAAAATAAAAAAAAGGCTGTCCCGATTGGAACAGCCTTTTCTCAAGGAATAAAAGTTAGAACCGTATCAACTAGGCACAGGCACATAATCCTGACGACCTAATTTCTTTAACATTCTAGCATGATCTGCTATCGCAGCCCCAAAAGTAGGTTGGTGCAAATAATTCAAATTATACTTTGCAGCAGTTTCTTTTACTATCTTGGAAAGTGCAGGGTAGTGCACATGACAGATATTTGGAAATAGATGATGCTCCACTTGAAAATTCAAACCACCTAATAACCAAGTTAATAGTTTTGAGCCATTTCCAAAATTACTAGTTGTTTTTAACTGGTGAACAGCTAAAATATCTTCCATTTTATTTTCACCATCTGGCTCTGGAAATGCTGTTTCTTCTACAACATGCGCTGGTTGGAATACCAAACTGAGGATTAATCCACTGATAAAATGTTTTACCATAAAGCCTGTGACAATAACCCAAGCTGGAACTGGGAGAATCATTATTGGCAACACCAAAGTGAAGAACAAATAAAGAGTCTTGGTCAAAAGGATTCTTGCGATAGCCATTGGATAAGTGGTCTCTTGCTTCAAAATACCCATTTTGCGATACATGCTAAGGTCTTTGAAGTCTTTACCAAACACCCAATACACAGTCATTAAGCTATAGAAAAACCAAGCATAAAGGTGTTGATAATTATGGGCTTTTAGGCGTTTTGTGTGTGGAGAGAAACGCATAAGCTTGCCGATGTTAATATCTTGGTCCAAGCCTTCAATATTCGTAAAGCTATGGTGCAAGACATTGTGTTGTAAGCGCCAGTTAATAGCACTTCCACCTGCAAAATTGATTAAATTGCCAAGCATCGTGTTCACCCACTTTTTCTTTGAATAAGAGCCGTGGTTAGCATCATGCATGATGGTCAATCCAACTCCAGTCATCCCTAATGCCATCAAGACATAGGTAAATATAACACCCCAACGTCCAGGAATGATGCCTGTCAGCATCAAAACATAAGGAAGAACATAAAGAGTAACCATAAATATGGTCTTTAACTTCATGTTGGTATTTGCGTACTTAGTTATGTTGTTATCCTTGAAATAGGCATTTGCGCCCTTTCTTAATTCTTTAGCAAAGTTGGCGTATTGTCCACCTCTCGGAAAATTTACGAATTCCATATTTTGAATGGTTTGATTTTGGAAATAACTCCTTTCTGCAATCGCTTATTTGAATTGCGGGAGCAAAATAAGAATAATTCTGCATTAGATAGCCTAAACTTATCTACTTTTGCTCAAATATTGATAAAAATCATATGAGTGTTTTAAAGAAATTAGCTGGAGATACCGCCATTTATGGCCTGAGTAGCATACTCGGGCGACTAATTAATTATTTGCTTGTACCATTTTATACTAGACTTTTTCCAGAAGTCGAATACGGAGTGATTTCTGACTTGTATGCCTGGACCGCCTTGATTATGGTCATTTACCTGTTTCGGATGGAAACTTCCTTCTTTCGGTTTTACAACAAAAAAGAGGTTGGAATTAAGGCTTATCCGACCGCAATGATTAGTGTAGCGACAGAAGCTATTCTTTTTTAAGGCTTACTTATACTCTTTAGTGATCAGGTGGCTAGCTTACTCCAATATCCTGGAAAAGGTATTTATGTGACGGTTTTTGCGGTTATTCTTGCCTTGGATGCGATTTCTGAAATTCCCTATGCAAGAATACGGGCAGATTCTAGGCCCATTCGTTTTGCTACAGTCCGATTGACTAATATTTTTGTGAATGTAGGGGCTAATTTATTCTTTTTGGTGCTGTTGCCCTGGATACTCAAAACCCAAGAATCAGGTGCTTTATTCGATTTTGCGCAAGCGATATATCTACCTGATTTTGGAATCGGCTATGTCTTTGTTTCTAATTTGATTGCTTCTCTGGTGACTTTATTGATGTTGTTGCCAGAAATATTGAAAACCCACTGGAAGCTTGATGTCCAATTGTGGAAGCAGATGGCACTATATTCTGCACCTTTAGTCGTTGCGGGTTTGGCTGGAATTATTAATGAAGTCATTGACCGCACCTTATTGAAGACTCATTTGCCAGGTACCCTTGCGGAAAATTTAAAACAAGTGGGTATCTATTCGGCTAATTACAAAATAGCCACTTTGTTAGCTCTGTTTACACAAGCCTATCGATATGCAGCTGAGCCTTTCTTTTTTGCGCAAGCAGAGGATAAGAATGCACCAGATGTCTATGCCAAATCTACTTTCTATTTCTTCCTAGCTTCGACTATTGGTGTGGTTTTGATTGGCTCTTGGTTGGATATTATTATTATGATTTTAGGCAAAGGATACCGAGAAGGGTTGGGTATCATCCCCATTCTTTTAATGGCTAATCTATTTTTGGGTATCTTTTATAACATGGCGATTTGGTATAAGGTCAAGGACAAAACCTATGTCGGTGCGATCATTGGTGTAGTAGGGGCATTGATTACGCTTGCGCTAAATTGGATATTAATTCCCAAAATTGGCTACTATGGTTCTGCTTGGGCGACCTTTGTTTGTTATGTGATGATGGTTGTGATTGTGTGGGTATGGGGTCAAAAAGTCTATCCGATTCCTTATCCTATTCGGAAGATGCTTCTATTTCTGCTGAGGGTTGGTTTGATATTAGGAATTAATTTTTACTTAATTGTTGCAGCAGATCAATTTGAGCCTTGGATGTCGTATGGTATTCGAGCATTATTGACGATTGGGTATGTGTGGGCAATTGTCAGATATGGGCTTCGTCAGATAGCTCAGTCTAAATAGGCGTTTTGTATTCCTCGCAAATTGTTACAAACTTCGCATCCTCGATTCCTCCCAAAAATATCCTATCTTTGCCGGACAAAATAAAAGAAATGAGTTTAGAATCAACCTTACAATCCCGTAGTGAATCCAAATGCGAACTATGTGAATCAACAGATAGTCTAGCAGTCTATGAAGTCCAACCAAGAAGAGATGGTGATGTAGAGGACCATGCCTATCTATGTGCCACTTGTATCGATCAAATTGACAATCCAGATCAGGTAGATTCTAATCATTGGCGTTGTCTGAATGGTAGTATGTGGAGTGAGGTTCCAGCCGTACAAGTATTAGCTTGGAGGATGTTAGATCAATTAAAAGGGGAAGGGTGGCCACAAGATTTATTGGACATGCTTTTCTTAGAAGAGGAGACGGCTAAGTGGGCCAATGCTCTTTCGGGAAGCATCAAACATGTAGATGCAAATGGCGCTGTATTAGCAGCCGGTGATACCGTCGTATTAATTCAAGACCTAAAAGTAAAAGGCGGTGGAAACTTTACAGCCAAAAGAGGAACAGCAGTCAGGAGAATTTCTCTGGTCGCTGATAATGCTGAACATATAGAAGGAAAAGTAGAAGGACAGCGCATTGTGATTTTGACCAAGTTTGTTAGGAAGAAATCTTAGTTTAGGTTGCTCCTTTGTCGCTTAGTTTAGGTCGCTCCTTTGTCGCTTAGTTTAGGTTGCTTCTTTGTCGCTTAGTTTAGGTCGCTTCTTCGTCGCTTAGTTTAGGTTGCTTCTTCGTCGCTTAGTTTAGGTCGCTCCTTTGTCGCTTAGTTTAGGTCGCTCCTTTGTCGCTTAGTTTAGGTTGCTCCTTTCGTCGCTTGGTTTAGGTTGCTCCTTTGGTCGCTTAGTTTAGGACGCTCCTTTCGTCGCTTAGTTTAGGTTGCTCCTTTGTCGCTTAGTTTATGTTGCTCCTTTCGTCGCTTAGTTT
>JAUTBZ010136121.1:0-66980 GCA_032361785.1 Lepetodrilus galriftensis | reverse complement strand
ATTCTGTATCACCCAAAAATTTCCTTTCGAGATTCTTGGCTTTTTGTTTCGTTTTGGGCCAAGCCAAAATGAAAATACATTTTATTTCAGTATAGATTTAAAATATTAGCAATGTTCTTTTATGACTACAAAATTTGGTTGTATAATTTTCTGTATTGCCATAATTTTATAGATCATCAGTTAATAAATATCCAAAATCTAAAAAAGTACTACTTTTGTCCATCCATCAACAACAGCATCAAAACAATGAGCAACCAAGAGATAGAGAGAAAATTCCTTGTAAAAGGCGATTATAAAAAACAGGTCATTAAGAAGACCAAAATCATTCAAGGCTTCCTATCAACGGTACCAGAAAGAACTGTCCGAGTGCGTATAAAAGAAGACAAAGGGTACTTAACCATCAAAGGCATTGGCAACAAAAGTGGTACAACTAGGTTTGAATTTGAAAAAGAAATCACTCTTCAAGAAGCCGAAGATTTATTAAAAATTTGTGAGCCAGGAGTCATTGAAAAAACAAGACACATCATACTGGCTAACAACGACTTATACTTTGAAGTTGATGAGTTTTATGGAGATAATTTAGGGTTAACGATCGCGGAGATTGAACTCCCTAGTGAAAATACATTTTTTGAAAAACCAGACTGGATAGGTCAAGAAGTTACTGGAGACAAACGTTATTATAATGCTGTTTTAATGAAGAAACCTTATTCGACTTGGGGGTAAATTAATTTTTAATGGTAAAAATTTTAGGATAATTATCGTACTTCTTATGAATTCCAAATGGCCTATTGATCAACGGAGAAACTTCCTTAACTATTGATCCTATTGTATTACTCTGTACATCCACAAACCACATTTGTTTGATTTCAATGCCCTTTATCTCTTCAAACTTAATCTCTTCTCCCACTGAATCTGGCTCACCAAGAATCCAAATTGGACATTTAGAACTTGAGTAACCACTGCCGTAGCAAAAGCAGGGGCTTTCCAGCAAATAGCTTCTAAAAAAATCTTCTTCATTTGAGAAAGCACTTAAAGAGACTTGGTCGACACTCCATTTTGCCCATCGAATCCTTCCATTAAACAAGCCAACTTCTGAATCAAAAGGCCTATCACCATTCAATAAAACTCGGAATAATTTTTCTTTTTTGCCTTGTCGGCTAATGATGACTGGGATAATTTCTACTGGAATGGAAAAAATACGCCCTTTTTTCTCATCATAATACCATTCTTGTTTGATAAAATAAGATTTAAAAGGAAACTCCCAACAGGTACCACTATCCAAAAAATCATTTTCTTCCAGGAAGCCTAAAAGCTTATACACAACAGTGTCCATACTCAATACCTGGCCTGTCTCTAGACTTTTTACGACAAATTTTTCTGCTAATAACTGACTGCTCAACCAAGAGTAAAAATAAGAATCAAAAGAATATTTTTCATCTCCACCAAGGTTTATCTTTATGATCTTCGATGAAGATTGGGTTTCTATAGCACCCATTTTATAGGAGATGTAGCTAAAATTTGATTTATTAGATTTTTCAAACTTATACTCGAAATTGGTTTCACCAATCCGCACCAACTGACTTCTTTTCAGAAAATCACCATTTTGTGCGCAAGCACCCACATAGATACCAATAAGAAAAATTATTAATAGAAAAGGCCTAATCATATCCAAAGATTACTGTCTTCTCATAACGACAAAAACGGAATCTCAGTATCTCTAGGACAAACTATGGTATCCAACAATCTTCAATCCATAACCTTCTAGTGCGACCCAATTGCGCTCCCTACTAGATATCAGCACGATATCACGAACCTTCATCGAACGCAGAATCTGTGCACCTACGCCAAAATCCTTTTTATCCATTTTGGGCTTGATGTCTTTTCCGCCATTGGCCATTCTATCCAACCATTCTTCAATAGGACTCCCTTTGTCTTCATGTCTCATATAGAGCATTAGCCCTTTGCCTGCTTCCGCAATGGCTTCCATAGCTGTAAAAAAGCTTTTATTTCTTCTATCAAAAAGTGAAGTCAATAATTCATCAGGTCTCGGAGCCGAATGTACCCGCACCATCACAGATTCGTCTTCTTTCCAGTCCCCTACTTTAATCGCAAAATGTACATCATCCGTAGTCAATTGCTTAAAGGAAGTAATATTCAACAAGCCAAAAGGGCTCTCTACTTCCCAAGTTTTGACAGATTCAATAAGACGTTCATGATCCATTCGGTAAGCCACAAGATCCTTTATAGAAATGATCTTCAGATCAAACTTCTTAGCAATCTTCAACAATTGCGGAAGCCTTGCCATCGAACCATCTTCATTCAAAATTTCGATGAGCACTCCTACTGGATTCAAACCAGCTAATTTGGCTAAATCCACCGCAGCTTCCGTATGCCCAGGACGCCGAAGAACTCCCCCCGCTTTTGCCCGCAAGGGAAAAATATGCCCTGGTCTTGCAAAATCACTAGCCCCATACTTATCATCACTTAATGCTTTGACGCAAGTCGCTCGATCATAAGCAGAAATCCCTGTTGTACAACCATCTCCAATCAAATCAATAGAAACCGTAAAAGCGGTCTCATGCAAAGCAGTATTTTTATTCACCATCAAAGGCAAATCTAGTTCATCCGCCTTAGACTCTTCGATAGGCGTACAAATCAATCCACGCCCATGCAAAGACATAAAATTAATGGTCTCAGGCGTAATCAGCTCTGCTGCTGCTATAAAATCACCTTCATTTTCCCTATCTTCATCATCCACCACAATGATCAACTTGCCCGCCTTAATCTCTGCGATGGCTTCTTCAATAGTATTGAGTTGAAATTGATTATCGACCATTTTTGTTTCTTGATTTTGTAGCATTTTCTCTTTTTTTTGCGAAAGCTAGATATTGCAAGCCCCCAAGATACGCAAAACATCTAAAAGCACTGGATTGTTGATGCTAGAAGGTAATTCTGCCGACTTATTGATTGAAATTGGATATTTTTGTTGAAAGAATCATTTTAATTGACCACACCAACAAAAAATAGTTTGAATATTCTTATCCTTTTCTAACGACTTGAAGGTGATTGTAACTTGATCGTAGACCACCTTAAGAGAATGCCCATAAACGAAGAAAATCTCTTTAGGCGCTTTGGTGTCAGCGCAAATCTCAATAAATGCATCATTTTGACACCCAAAACACAAAGGCAGGCGCTCTTTAAAAAAATTCAAAGGACTATACCCCGTATCACAAACCACGAATCCCCTTTTACCAAAATAAAGCCATACTTCTTTTGCCTTATCATTCCTTGATGCACTTTCGATATTCCTTGTAATCTTATTCATCTGAACATGGATTTTCTCCATTCCAGATGCATCTAACCAATCCACTAATCTGTCGTATGACTTTTTTTCCATCACGAGATAAGAGACGATAACGAATAGAAAAGTAACTAGTATCTTAATCAAGAACATCATTAAATATAAAATTATTAGGCGCACACTTAGCCCCTTCGATGAATACTAAGAACTTGCAGTGCCCTGCGCCCCTAACTAAAAGTCTAGAGAGCAAGACGCTACAAGCTTGGCTATTTTTTATAAAGGTGCACCAAATTTTACCAATTTCTCAAACTGTTTGATACGGTCTCGCACCATATCTTGAGTGATTTCTTTCATGCGCTCATTAGAGAATTTTTCCACACAGAAGGAAGCCATGGCTGACCCAACTATGATAGACTTTCTAAAATTAGCCTTTGTCAAGCGGTTTTGCATTGCCAAATAACCCATCATACCACCTGCAAAAGTATCACCTGCTCCTGTAGGATCAACGACTTCTTCCAACGGCAGCGCCGGAGCATAAAAAACATCATTGTCTTGAAAAAGCAAAGCACCATGCTCTCCTTTTTTGATAACTAGGACTTTCGGCCCCATTTTCAGAATGGCTTTAGCTGCTTTCATGAGTGAGTGCTCTCCAGACATTTGGCGAGCTTCTTCATCATTGATTAGCAACATATCAACCTTTTTGATGGTTTTCATTAAAGAATCCCAAGCGACATCCATCCAAAAATTCATGGTATCCATGGCAACCAACTTAGGTCTTTTCTTTAATTGATCTAGCACTTGCATTTGGATTTCTGGGGTTAGATTGCCCAGCATCACATAATCAGGCTTCTTGTAGGCTTCTGGCAAAATGGGATTAAACTCCGCTAGTACGTTTAATTCTGTAGCCAAAGTATCTCGACCATTCATGTCATCATGGTACTTTCCAGCCCAGAAAAAAGATTTTTCATCTTTTTTGACTTGCAGTCCATCTAGGTTGATGCCAAGTGACTTCATGAAAGATAATTCATCAGAAGGGAAATCCCCCCCAATAACAGAGACCAAATTAATTGGCGTTGTAAATTTTGAAGCGGCCAAACCAATGTACATGGCTGCACCCCCAACTACTCTTTCTCTTTTTCCAAAGGCAGTTTCTATGGTGTCTAAAGCGACGGTTCCTACTGTTAGTAAACTCATTTTATTTTTTTTTATGCAAATATTGCAATAATTAATGAAAGATACTACCTTTGCAATCCCAATCGGGAACATTTCGACGGAAATAATCGTTTTTGATTGATAATTGCCCCTTTAGCTCAGCTGGTTAGAGCGCCGGACTGTTAATCCGTAGGTCCAAGGTTCAAGTCCTTGAAGGGGCGCAGCTTTCTAAACCTTATCACCTTTTGGTGGTAAGGTTTTTTTTTATACGAAGGTTATATGAGATTTGAAAAATAGCGACAATTCGTAGGGCCAATGCCGATAGCTATCGGCAAAGTCCTTGAAGGGGCGCAGCTTTCTAAACCTTATCACCTTTTGGTGGTAAGGTTTTTTTTTTACCCATAATTTTTATTATGGGTAAATTCTGGGGAACCCCTTCGGGGTTCTGCGTGCCTTACTAGATGACTTGTCCTAGAATAGGTTTACACAAAAAAGCCTAAAAAGAAGGGTTTTCAAGAAGAAACAAATCAAAAAAAATTCATGCAAGGACTCTTGGAAAATCCTTTTGGTTATGCATCCCTTGTTATTTTTTCCTTAAAATAGCCTTTTGGTATATTTTAACGGGGTAAGTTTTTACTTCTGGAATCTCTTCTCCTTCCACCTTTTGGCCGCCTGTCGTACTTACAGGCTCATTTTTGGACATGATGACTTCAAAAATAATGGAATTGCCCTGTTTTTCTTCCATTATGGTGATTTGATTGCCCATCACGGTGTATTGCGAAAGCAGTTTATTGCCAAATAAATAGGACTCCAACTTAATCGTATTGTGTTCATCAACTAAGTAAATACCTTTTTCCTTATCGACAAGCTTCATAGTGTATGGACGCGTATCCATGGTATCATACTGAATGGTCCATTGTATAGAGTCGCCTTGCGGCAAAATAGTTAGTGTCATGGGCAATGTTTGGCTTTTTTGTCCATTTTTATAGACATCCAACTCCCCTTTCCAACGACCTGCCCAAGTCTGTGGAAAAAGCTCCACTTCAGACTGCTTTTCGGTGATTTTTTGACTTGAGCTACAGGATAGTAAAAAGACACCAAGAATAAGGGTTATCAATAGTCGCATGAGTAGATATTTATGAAATTGAAAGCCTAAATCTACGTTTAACCTTAGAATTTCTCTAATTTTGCAGTAAAGAAATCATTTAAACTCTATGAAATCAATCCATTCACGTAGCATCTTTTTATTGCTAGTAATTATTATCAGTTTGGTCAGCAGACAGGCACAAGCTCAAAATGAATACTTCCAACAAGAAGTCAACTATAAAATAAATGTCTCTTTAGACGATAAGCACCATATACTTACAGGAGATATTGAGATTCAGTACATGAACAATGCTCCCGTTGTCTTAGACACTATTTTTATGCACCTTTGGCCAAACGCTTATAGTTCTAAATACACTGCTTTTGCTCAACAACAGATGCGGAACTTAAAATCAGATTTTTACTTTTCAAAAAAAGAAGATTCAGGGAATATGACACAATTGGATTTCAAAGTCGATGGTCAAAAAGTCAAATGGCGAGTTGTTAGGAAAACGACACCCGATATTGCCTACATTGTCTTAAACAAACCATTACATCCCAACCAATCTATTGTTATACAAACACCTTTTACTGTAAAAATTCCTGCTTCCTTCTCTCGTTTAGGACATGTAAAAACATCCTACCAAATCACCCAATGGTACCCCAAACCAGCTGTATTTGACCAAAAAGGTTGGCACCCAATTCCCTATCTGGATCAAGGAGAATTTTATAGTGAATTTGGTGACTTTCAAGTTACTATTACGCTTCCGCAAAATTATGTAGTCGGAGCAACTGGGCTATTACAAACTGATTCTGAGCAAAAATTCTTAGCACAAAAAATAATAGAATCACAGGTCAAAATAGATTCTTTGTTCTATGATGATGACTTTCCTGCTTCCGCAAAAAAGACCAAGACCATTCGATATACAGCTAGAAACGTCCATGATTTTGCTTGGTTTGCGGATAAACGATTCTTGATAACAGCAGATACATTACAACTCCCTTCTGGAAGGATAATTGAAACTTTTGCTATGTTTCCGCCTAGTGGTATTGAAAACTGGGCTGATGCAACCGACTATTTAAAGCGCTCCGTCAATAGCTACTCACAATGGGTCGGAGAATACCCATATCCGCAGGCGACTGCTGTACAAAGTGCTCTAAGCGCTGGTGGGGGCATGGAGTATCCAATGATAACCATAATTGGTGACACCTATTCTAAGAAAGGAACAGACAATGTGATTACACATGAAGTAGGCCACAATTGGTTTTATGGCATACTAGCTTCCAATGAACGAGATTATGCTTGGATGGATGAAGGCATGAATACTTTTTATGAGAATAGGTACATGAATAAATTCTATCCTAAAAAGCCAAGCGAAAAAAATAATTTAGATGAAGAATCTCTTTTATATATTTTGTATTCTAGATTGCACAAAGCCGCAGCCATCAGTGATCTTGCTGACAATATGAGTGAGATGAATTTCAGCCTTACTGCTTATACCAAACCAGCCCTAAGCCTAAAAATGTTAGAAGCTTTTGTCGGAAGACCCACCTTTGACCGCATCATGAAAGAGTACTATAATACTTGGAAATTCAAGCATCCTTATCCAGAAGATTTTAAAAAAATATGGACAAAAAATACCAATAAAAACTTGGATTGGTTCTTTGATGACGTCCTTAGTACCACCAAGACAATGGACTATAAACCATTGACACTCAAAGAGAACCTTGACAATTGGCAAATCAAAGTAACTAATAAAGGCCAACTAAAAGGGCCGCTTTTGCTTTATGCCATCAATCAAGATAATGAAATTGTCGATTCTCTAATTGTTGATGGATTTACGGGAACAAAGACGATTGAATTCCCCAAGCCCAATGATGGTTCGCAGTATGCTGGATTTGAAATTGACAGCCATCATCAGACACTAGATTTACATCCCCAAAACAATACTTTTCATGGTGCACGGCAAAAACTAGAACTAGGCTTCGCACTAGAAAACACTCGAAAAAAATATCTTTTCTTTCTACCCATTTATGGCTGGAATAAATATGACAAAAGCATGCTTGGGGTTGCTTTATTTAATGAAGGAATTGTCCAACAAAAACTTTTTTATTCCTTAATGCCCATGTATAGCTTCGGAGCAAAGACCATTGTCGGTCAAGCCCAAATACAATATCCAATCTATACAAATGGCATTTTTCGCAAGATTACCCCACGCATTTCTGCAAAGAGATTTTCTTTTTATCAAAATCCTAGAGACAATTACTCACAGGCCTATACTAGAGTTGTACCTTCCTTGGTTTTTGATTTTTCGAACAAAAAAAATAAGCAATGCATCACCCTTGAACAGGAACTCATCCAAACAGACCAAGCGAATTATGACAATCAAGGACACTTCAAAAATCTTGACCAATTATTAAATCAATACAGCAGGCTGAATTACACTTTTATAAAAAACAATGCCATTCGGCATCACCATATTGTTACTGGCCTAGAATATGCCCATTATGATAATTTTGACCATGGGAAAAAGCAATATGTCAAGCTTACGGCAATGGCACATTCTTTTTTTCAATACCAGCGTTATAAGAGTATTAGCGTCGGAATACAAGGTGGTTATTTTTTACAAAACGATGCTCGCTACTTTAATTCTTTCAATAATGGCCTGGTACTAGGCAGTCTCACGACTTCTGGAACGGGGCGTGATGATTATGCTTTTAGACAATTTCTATTTGGACGAAATGAAAATAGTGGGATTTGGGGACAAGAAATATCTGAAGGAAATGCAGGTATCAAACATCCTGTGCTAAATGGAAGTTATGGCCACTCCAACGATTGGATGTTGGGGATTAATCTAAAAGCAGACTTACCCATCAAGCTACCCAGTTTTTTGGTCTTAGCCCCCTATTTTGATATCGCTTTTTTTGGTGCCCCAAAAGACAACCAATCGACACAAATGAAAAAAATGTACTCGGGCGGTGTCCAATTAGAAATAACCAACATACTAAAAGTCAACTTCCCTTTATTCAACAACAAAGAGCTCAACACCTTGTTAAAACAAAGAAAAAATGGCAGTTATTTGGGGCGGATTACTTTTCAGTTAGCGTTGAATCAAATCATTACCCCAAGAAAAACCCAAGAACTCCTCCTTGACAATCTATAAATGGGACAAAACGAATGAAAAACAAACTACCCGACATCCACGAATTTTCCGAAAGGATCAAACAAGGTGACCGAGTCGCTCTAGGGCGAGCCATCACTTATGTGGAAAGTAGCTTGTTAGCGCACCAAGAATTCATTCAAAAAGTGTTGAACACCATCATGCCCTTTACAGGAAATGCTATCCGAATCGGCATTACGGGAAGCCCTGGCGTCGGCAAAAGTACCTTTGTGGAAACCTTTGGAATGTATTTGATTGAGCAAGGACACAGAGTCGGTGTCTTAGCCGTTGACCCCAGCAGTCGCCAAACAGGTGGAAGTATTCTGGGAGATAAAACACGAATGATGCAGCTAGGGGCTTCTAAAAATGCATTTGTTCGCCCTTCACCAGCCGGCAAGACATTAGGTGGTGTCGCTCAGCATACCCGAGAAACCATCCTTTTGTGTGAAGCTGCTGGATACGACATTATTTTGGTGGAAACCGTTGGAGTTGGTCAATCAGAGACAGCCGTTTATGAGATGACGGATTTTTATTTATTGATGATTTTGGCCGGTGCAGGAGATGAGCTACAGGGCATCAAGCGTGGTGTTGTAGAGTTGGCCGATATGATTGTGGTCAATAAAGCCGATGGTGACAATATTCCGCTTGCGCAAAAAGCCAAAGCGGCATATACCAATGCGTTACACCTTTTTCCTGCAAAGGAAAGTGAATGGACTCCCCCAGTTTTGACGGCTTCGGCTCTAAAAAAACTAGGCATTGAAGACATATGGGCGCAAGTCCAAAAACACCATCAGCTCGTTCAAAAAAATGGTTATTTCAAGATCCGTCGCCAACGTCAACTGCTCCAATGGATGGAAGATGCTTTGCATTTAGAGATTTTAAACCACTTTTTCTCTAGTGAAAAGTTAAAAAAAGCCATTAAAAACAGTAAAAAACAGGTACTTGCCTTAAAAATAACACCATTTTCTGCTGCAAAACAATTGGTATTGCTATTTTTGCAAAAATAATACACACACTATGAATATCGACTTTCAAAAATACGCAACAGAAGCTGTTGACGCAATTATCAAGTTTGCTCCAAACTTACTGACGGCTATTGCCATTTTTTATGTTGGTAGCTGGATCATCAAAAAGCTATCAAAGATTCTTACTTTTGCACTCGAAAAAGCAAAGGTCAGCGAAGATGCTATTCCATTTTTATCTTCTTTTGTAACGACCATGATGAAGGTATTCCTAATCCTGAGTGTTGTTGGAATTTTAGGTATTGAAATGACGGCTTTATTTGGGATATTGGCTGCGATGAGTTTTGCGGTAGGTATGTCTTTGCAGGGTAGTTTGGGTAATTTTGCGGCAGGGATTCTAATTCTTTTCTTCAAGCCTTACCGCTTAGGTCAATGGGTTGAAGTAGAAGGCGCTTTCGGCAAAATCGAAGAAATCAAGATATTTAACACCATACTAATTACACCGGGTAATAAAAAACTTATCATTCCGAATGGTAAAGTGGTAGAAGGCATCATCACCAACTACTCCGACAAAGGCTATATCCGTGTAGACTTAGAAGTCTCGATGCCCTACGCCGAAAGTTTCCCAAAGGTAAAGCAAATCATACTTGATGCGATTTCAGATGTACCAGGAGTTTTGCCTACTCCTGCCGTAGAAGTGGGAATCGATACTTTTGACTCGCACAACATTGTTCTCGCAGTTCGCCCTTATGCGGAGCCAGATGATTTTTGGGACGTTAAATTCGAATGCAATAAGCGAATTAAAAATGCCCTTAGTGCGCACCATGTTAAGATGGCTTATTCTGAAGGTGTGGAATTGGGGGATATTGGGGAATAATACTCCTTAAATTGGTATTGCCCTACTCCACTTTCACAAAATCAGACAAAAAGTCAATTAAAAGGCCACCATTATATCGCTTCCCATTGATGTGAAGAGCTTTTAGTCTTATAAAATCACAATCTTTTTTTGGTGTGATATAAAAGGTGTACTCCTTCCATTCTTTATTGGACAATACTGGTGAAGTCGCCAATAAGTCCATGGAATCACAATCTTTACCACCATAAACACCAAGCCTAATTTTCCTGATGAAATTACCACCGTCATGAATAAAATGCACTGGGCGTTGGAGATAGGCTGAGAAAGTATAGGTCACCCCTTTCTTTAAGGGTTGACCTATTTTTTGGGTGATACTGGCAGACTTTAAACTCCGCTTAGCCACCAGTCCAATAAACTTTTCACCATCATACGCATTGGTTGGCATGTCTTCTATATAATCACGAACGCTCCATTTGTCTGCGAGCACTTCATCCTTATCACAATTCACCCAACCAGTACCTTCAAAGGAATAGTCCCGTACTGCTACCACATTAGAATCAATAATGGCCACTTCAGGTAATACTTCATTTTTAAGTCGTTCAGATATTATTTTTGCAATTTGCTTTCTTCCTGCTCTTTTTGATTCAACCATTTTCTTTGCAGAATCAATATCGGCTACTTCCACAATATCGGACAAATCATCCATGAGTAAGGCGCCATTGTAATGTTGAACAAGTCTTTCATCATCATGTACCACCCTAAAAATCAAATAGTTATAATCATTCGAAGGTGATAAAACAAAATCATATTGCAACCAATCAGTTGCTTCCACTAATTCTGTAACACCTAGTAATTCCTGTTTATTACATGTTTTATAACTACCGTAAATGGCTAACTTTACAGGTCTATTGTAATTGACTAGGTTTGCATACATCCTACTCACACTACGCAGTTGCTTTGGCCGACATAACATGGTAGAAAAAGAATAGAACTTTCCTTTTTTCATCGGAGAAGCCAACTTTTGAGAAAAGCCTTCCGTCGTCCCATTGTCTCTCGCCACGAAGCCCACAAAAAAACGCCCATCAAAGGCTGCTTCTTTAACTCTAAATATAGTATGGTTAGTCTCGTGAAGGTCAAAAGGTGTCTCCCCTGGATCGCCGCAATCTGTCCAGCCACGTGTATAGCCGCCCAAACTATCTTCAAAAGAAGGATTCTTGATACTAATTCTTTGAAGGGTATCTTGGGCCATTAGACCAACAGAAAAGAAGAAAAAAATGATGATTGATAAAATGGATGAATACTTCATAATATTTTACTTTACAAAATTTGATTTTTAATACTACTATAAATCTTAAAAATTTACCCAGAAACGTTTACCAAACTCCTTTCTTTGCATTTTGAATAAAACCAAAAACCCCCTACTTCCTTTTGGTGAAGTTTAGTAAACGGCTATTTTCTAGAGCTCCGTAGGAAATTGAAACATCTCCCGACTAGCACGTCGGGTATTGGGAAATAATTCTAAATCTAAGCCTTCTGGCAAACTAGGTTCGCAATACCACCGGCCAATCTCTGGCTTTTCTTCTAAAGACTTGGCTTTATCATGGTCTTGCTCTGGCACCAACATCGGTGCTCGCAGCCAACCAGGTGCTGAATGGGATATCGGCTTCGGCATCAACCAGTTATTCTCTCGCGCAATGGATTGCCATAGTCTTAAATGATTTTGGCGGTAATAACTAAAGTTCTCTGCCTGCTCAAATTGTATTTTGGCCAAAACTGCTTGTGCGGGATACATTTTGATGGTTTTGCTTTCGCTAAATGTCCACTTTTTTTCCCAACGTTTATTTCCATGCTTAATGTCTAGCAATCCTTTATCGGGTACTTTTCTATCTTCATAAAAATCAATAAAGGCATCTAATAACTCTTTTTGCGGAAGCGAAGAAGTTGGGGCATCTGCCTGTATTTTGGCGACCCTTTCGGAAAAGTCAGCGTTGTTCTTGATGGCAATCAATCCACCTTGCATCGCATTAACTGGCATCATCGCATTAAAACTAAATATCGCCAAATCGCCAAAGCTCCCTAATGGTTGACTATTGAACAACGCCCCAGGGGAATGCCGACAATCTTCCATCAATAAAATATCATTGGCCTTGCATAAATCCACAATCTCCTTTAAGTGATTAGAAGGAATACCCAAAAAATGGGGTAAAAACAAAGCATTGGCTCCATCTTCTATCGTCTTCTTTAACTCTTCCCAACTAGGCCCAAAACTCTCCAATTCAATATCTACCCATTTGATTTTCAAGCCATTACGAAGCATGGCATTTGATGTACTTTTATACATAAAGGCTGGTGCAACAATCATACTGCCTTCTGGTAACAACCCAAACAAAACATCTAAAGGCTCTTGCCCAAAAGCATAGGCAGCATCCACTTTGAGATAGGTTTTAAAGGATGCTTCTAGGTCGGCAATTGCGTCTTGGCTGGGTCGATCGGTCAACATTTTTTGCGCAAGCTTTAAGTCGGTATCATGGATAGACATTGTCCCAAACTTCGGGGTTACTTCCTGTTCTTCTTTGTTAAATATGTTTTTTATCCAACTGGCCATATTTTCTTTTTTTTGTAACTTTGCATCAAAGATAACAAATGTCAAAGAATAATTGGAAAGAAGCTTTAAAACGGGTCAGCTTAATGGGCTTAAATGCCACAGAAATCACGCCCGAACTAAAGGATTTTTTTCAAAAACAAAACATAAAAGGAGACCAATCTCAACAAATATTGGCAGGAATCAGCCTAATGAGCCTACAAGAACGTGCTCATTTTGCCTTCAAAAAATTAACCAGAAAAAATCAACTGTCTCCTTTTCCACAAGAACAAGCACTTATCTCTCCCTATCAAAATGGGCTGCTTTCGCAAATATTAAACAAAGAATTCAAATGGGTATTGTATGAATTCATCACCACCATCAAAGCCCAGAAATTGCTCATTCCTTCTTTTAGAATTCCTGATTTAATCGACTATGGTCTTTCGGAATCTTGGCTAAAACCGTGGATTGAAGAAATGACGGGCTTACAAGGCGCTTGGGCTTTAAGTCATATCCCACGATGGGAAAAAAGGTACTCGCAGATTCAATCAGGGCATTGGCAGCCACCTACTTCTATCGAAAAAAAGGTTTTTCCTTTGCTCAATCTTAAAAGTCCCATTCCTAACTTGACACATATCTTACCCTTCTTAGATTTCCCTGCAAAAATTTGGTCTCCAAAATTTTCACAAAGGGTGCATGACTACATCCATACATGTATGAAGCTGCCGAATATTGACCTTATGACGCAGGATGACTTAGAAGATTTAATTCATTTTTCTTCTTATTTGACCGATGCATCCAGCCCTATTTTTTGGGTAGAAGATGAGTATAATAAGACTTGGACTGCAACGTTAATACGATACAATCAAGTATTAAAATTTCGCATGGGGCTTCTATAATTTTTAATAGCTCTTTTTTATTAAAGGAGCTCAAGATGACACCTGCCAAATAAATTTGGCAGAGCCATTACTCCTTCCGCACAAAAACCAAAAAAGTTTTCCAATCTCCTTCCAAAGGCAAATAATTGTTTTGCGTAAGCTCGGCCAGATAAGTGGAGTCCGTCCCAACTCTTGTCAAGACGACGGACTCTTCGTCCCAATTCCAATTAGTCCGAACCAAGAGATGTCGTTCCAAATTAGAATTTAAGGTCGGCCAATTTTTAATATTAGGAGAGACACCCACAACGGTATCTTTAGGTATTTTTTGCGAAAGCAACTCCATGTCTTGAAGCTGAAATTGATCTCGCTTATAGCGCCCCCAATCAACGATTGTTGCTATCAAACTATAGACAAAAATGGTAAGTACAACTCCCTTCCATATACGTTGACCACGGTTCGCCAATCTAATTTTTTGCACCATTGCGTTTATATCTTCTGACCAATAAACCCCGACCGCCAAGGCATAATAAGGAATCCCACTAATGAGATAAAAAGAATGACTCTTGGCACTCAATGCAATCGGCAAGGAAGAGCTTATTCCGACCAACAGTATCCATAAAGCAAATCGTTGATGATTTTTGGGTTTGGGTAGCCCAGTGGTTTTCTTTCGAAAATAAAGCCATAGCAAAATCGCCACTCCATATATTGGTGCGTACTGCACAAACATATCCTGAATGATAGACATGTGCTCCATCAATGTATTACTCATTTCTCTTTGACCCGTAACCGACGGAATCACTTGTTGACGAATATATTGAGCAACAAATGCTTTACCCGCAGGTTGCATATATACATTTAGGCCAACTATCAGGAATCCAAAAATAAAAGCCGTCGTTTTATAGACTGCTCGAAAAAAAGGATATCTAAATCCCTTGGCTTGGGTCAACTGACTGGCCAACCAATACAGACCAAAAGCGGCCAATGGAAAAAAAGCTAAAGGACCTTTCGTCAAAACTGCCATTCCCATCAAGACACCCGCTAGTACCGCATATAAAAAATGATCTTTTCGAGAACCTACAAAAATGGCCCACACCGACCATAACAACCACAAAGACAAGGTATTATCAATCATATTTTGTGCAAAACTCCACATGATGGTTGGCGCCATATACCATAGAAACAAAACCGGCCAAACCGCATAAATAGAATATCTTTTTTGCGTAAGCGCCCGAAAGAAAAAGGTGATTGTCAAAACATGCAACACCAAAATAACTGTCTGATAGATATTTTCCACATAAAATTCATCACCAAACACCCGAAAGAACCAAGATTCTAACCAAAACATTAAAGGTGGGTGTTCATAGAAAACTGGACTCCCTTCTATCTGCACTTTGTGAAAATTATTATAGATAGGGGACCAAAATTGACCGTCACCCAATGCCATATTATGTGAAATGACTCCATATATAGACCCATCTGTAAATAGCCCAAAATCAGACATTCGTGGCCAATACAGCAGTCCAATCAACACTAAAACAGTGAAATATAGAAATTTATGATAGTTATTGCCTTCCATTATTAAGGCGAAGATACGGAAAAATATAAATTAGGGCTAGCTTTTCAGAAGTACTTATTTCGTAGATGATTTCTTATGAGTCACTGGATATAACAATGGATAACTCAGCACAGAGACAAGTACAATAAGTACGCCTAATACGAAGCCTGTGGATAGTTCTTTGGCATCATTCAGGAAGAACCACGCCATAAAAATACCATAGACTGGCTCTAAGTTCAACGTCAAGTTAGATGTAAATGCCGACAGCTTGCGCAAAGCTTTTAGAGAAAGAATAAAAGGAATCGTGGTACAAAAAATAGCCATAATCAACAAAAGCCATAAGTTCTGACCTGTCGGAATAACCAAATCAAATTGCATCGAAGGCAACAAAAACAAAGCGAGACTAATAAATAACCAGCCACCGCTCAACTGCACAAAGCTCATTCCCAAGGCATTGGATTTTTCAATCTGCTTCTTAGAGATGATCGAAAATATCGCCAACACAACTGCAGCCCCAATACCGACCCAAAGCCCCGTAACCATCTGTAAATCAACGTTTTTGTAGATCAACACCATCCCAGGAATTGCCACAAACCCAATAAAAACATCTGGCCAAACAATTGGCTTCCTAGAAATTATGGGTTCAAAAATAGCTGTAAAAAAAGATGTTGTGGATAGCCCCACTAGTGCGATGGTTGGATTGGCCATTTTTATGGCTGCATAAAAAGCAACCCAATGCAAGGCCAATAATCCACCATTCAATCCAATCTTGACAATCTCCTTGCGAGACATCTCGACCAGTCCCTTTCTGGCTCGACTCAAAAACAACAAACTCACAAAAGCAAATAACATTCTCCACCAAACTAACTCAATCGAAGACAATGTAATCAACTCCCCAAGGATGGCCGTAAAGCCCCAAAGGAATACACTAATATGCAATTGAATATAGGCAGTCTTATTTAGTCCAAAGTAGGCCACTCAGCTATCTCTCGGGTTAAGGTAAATTCTTTAATGTAAGTTATTACGTAAAAATCGCTGCTAAGATAGGGGTTTTTGTATTGGGGCGCTTCGCTTTTGGGGCATTTCATTTTTGGGGCGTTCCTTCGTCACTTTTAGGGCGCTTCGCTTTTGGGATACCAGACCTTTGGTTCTCTATAAACCTAAGCGCCTACGTCCCAAAAGGCATAGCCGCTCTAAAAGGAACGCAGTGACGCCCCAAACTTCCTAAAACTTCACCATAAGTCCCAACAAAAAGTTAACTCCAGCCTGTGGATACAACCCTACTTGCGAATAGGTATTTCCAGATTCGGATTGATCATAAGGGCCGATGTATGGACTGTCTGTGCGGTAACGATATGCCCAACCATTTGTGGAGTACATTTGATTGAATAAATTATTCACTTTTAGGTTAAATAAATAATCTATTCCTGAATGTCCTTTTAATTTTCCATCTTTATATTTGACCTTAGATTTCTTCAATAAGTAATTGATTTGCAGGTCATTATAAAAATAAGCGGATAGAGATGTCTTCTCATTAGACGTATTATCCATGTACTGTTTTCCGACATATTTTCCCGTAAGGGAGACATTCAATTTCTTTTTTAAGAAGGCATAATCAAGTGCTAGCGCTCCAACCACATTAGGAGAAAATGATAAATTTGTATTTTTGTGAATGACCGTCTCTTGTGCCCAAGTGTCCCAATTATCAATGTATTCTGTAAATTCTTTTATCTCATTTTTACTAATCGTTACGTTCCCAGATAAGGAAAAATTAGGATTAACGCGATACGCCACTTGCGTTTCAATACCCATTCTAAAACTTTCAGGGATGTTGACTCGCGCATACTCCCCTACTTCTGTCAACTTGCCTGTCAAGACCAATTGATCCTTATAATTCATATAGAAACCATTTATTTCATATTGAAAGCTTCCCATAGATTTTCTGATGCCAGTTTCAAAATCAAGTAGTCGCTCTGCTTTTGGTGTTTTATCAATTGGTGTATTTCGATAATCACTTCGATTGGGCTCCCGATGGGCAATAGCAAAAGAAGCGTATAAATTACTTAGGATTGTAGGATTTTCTACGAAATAAGTTGCTCCAACCTTCGGATTCCAAAATTCATGATGGACCGTCGAAGGCAAAGTACGCCCATCAGCGTCAATACCTTCAAACCGATAATCTACCGTTCTATATTGTAAATCATAGTAAGTATCAAAACGGCCTATTGTTTTATACGCTTTCGCAAAAGCATTGAAATCCGTTTTTAGTGCATCGTTCCGATAGTATTCGTGACCTTGCGGAATATTAGAAAGCTGCGACCAGATGACTTTACCAAAGTGATCTCCAGCATATTGATTCCAAGCCAAGCCTACATTTATTTTATCATTTCCGAAAGGAACAATCACATCAAATACCCCACCATAAAAGTCATTATCTAGCCATTTTCTACGCACTAAATCTGTCTTTTTTATAGTCGTATCTCCTAGCGACAAGGGCGCTAAACCATATTTTTTAATTTTCTGCCCGTCCTTATATTGCTCATAATATCCTGATCCTTTGGTATAATGCAAAGCCACATTTAACACTACTCTATTCTTAGTCAGTCCATTATAAATAGCTTGGTAATGTGTTTGTTTATAGTTATCTACTTGATTTTCATAAGGCGCATTGGGACGGTTCATACCTGCTTCATTATAAGTACGTAGTTGATCATCATTGACATAATTAAGTGGCACACCATACCAAGCTTGATAGGTGATCTCATGGCCAGAAAACGTATTCAATTGTAAGCGATGATTATCCGATTTAAAGTTAGAAGAAAGGAAGTAGGAAACTAAATCAGACGAAGCCCGATCAATATAACCATCTGAACTAATGGAAGTTACACGTCCCTGAAAAGAAAAATGGTCTTTAACAGTTCCAGTATTTGCTTCTAGACTGTACTTTTGGGTATTAAAAGAACCAATCGTAGATGCTAATGTAAATCCCGGGTTTTCATTTGGTCGTTTAGTAGTTACGTTGATGGTGGCGCCAAAAGCACCTGCTCCATTTGTTGAAGTCCCTACTCCCCTTTCTAATTCTATTTTTTGGGCCGAAGCCATGATGTCTGGTAAATCCACCCAATATACTTGATGTGATTCTGGGTCATTCAAAGGGATATTGTTGACCGTCACGTTGATGTTGGTTTGGTCGGAGCCCCGTACCCGTATGCCTGAATAACCAATTCCTGTCCCTGCATCCGAAGTGACTACTGCAGAAGGTGTCATCTTTAGTAAATATGGTACATCTTGTCCTAGATTTTGCTTTTCAATGTCCTCCTTATGGATTCTGGAAGCGGCAAATGGACGTTTATCAATAATTGTTGGGCAGCCTATCACCATTGCATCTCTTGGCATTGCAAATTGGACTTCCACCATATCATCTTCTACCATAACATTCACCACTTCGGCTGGGATATACCCTAAATAAGTAGCTCTCAGCTCATATTTTCCTGGTGCAACCTTTAAGGAATACTTCCCATCTAAATCGGTCGAAGTACCTAATACTTTGCCATCTGGCATGACGATGAAGATATTCGCAAATTCTAAAGGTGCATCAGTGTCCGCATCTGTCACACGTCCAACTATTACTCCTTGCGAAAAAAGCGAAATAGAAACCAATAAAAAGAAAAATATCCCTAATAGCTTATGCATTATTCAACGAATTGGGCGGGATACATGAAAAGAGATATAGCAGAGACTGGTTTCCTTACCAAAATTACTTGGTCAGGTTCAGTGGGTATTATCTCAGCCGTTGCAATATTGCATGGTTCGGCACCCCGTGGATAGTAGAAACCACTTTACTTGAAAATGGTTCAAATGTATTTGGGAATTTGATGATGCCATCACACAACCTACTCTTCGCAACCTGTTTATCTGCGTCAATCTGCACTTTCTGCGGGAGATTTGATGATTTTGGGAATTTGATGATTTGATGATGCCGTCACACAACCTACTCTTTGCAACCTGTTTATCTGCGCTTTCTGCGCTTTCTGCGGGAGATTTGATACTTTTTTAGCTTAAATCTGCAATATCTACAGGGATTTGACGAATTCTAAGCCTAGTCCTACGAATTCTCAAACCCCACGTCAAACTCACCAAACCGCCTGCATCTTTGCCTTGTCAGTTCGACAAAAGGTTTTGCGAAAGCGAACCAATAAACTTTAAAACTAAAAGTCATGAACGCAATTAATTTGAAATCAAAGAGCCCAAAAATGATCTTTTCTTTTGTAGTTATCCTTTTAACTATGCTATTTGGGCAACCATTACAAGCTAAACAAACTGTTGATATTTGCCAAACTGGAGATGTACTGTACGTTTGGGCTAAAACTGGACTCAACTTGCGTCAAAAGCCTACTATCCATTCTAAGAGATTGACTATATTATTACCAGGATCTGAAGTAAAGGTACTAGGATTTACACAAAAGAGATTCGCGATAAAGACGCTTCGTGCCACAGATGATGAACAAAACCCATTCGTCATAAAAGGCAACTGGATTTTGGTCCAAGTAGGAGATATTCAAGGTTTTGTGCTAGACACTTACCTTTTGCCTATCCAAACACCAAAAGCAGGAGTTTCCATGAAGCAATACCTAATAGGTATGAGTGAGAAAGTAGCTGCATTAGGCACGACCGAAGAAGACTACACCTTTTTTGCGCAAGCAGAAAACAACATCTCTATCCAATATGAAAGTGGAGAGTACTATCAAAACATTACGGTGACTATCCCTGAATTTTCTATCGAAGACGGTTTTGTATTCTACAATTACTTTAACAATATTCAGGGCCGTTCTGTAACCGATGATAGTGAAGTATATATGTTCAAAAACTGGGAAACTGAACTATCCATCTTTGACGAACAAACTGGTGAAGTGAGCTTTCAAATCTTTGACGGTGAACTAATTATCAGTGAAGTCATGATGGAAGGTTGCTAGAATTAGTCCCCAAACAACACCCTAGAAGTCATTCTCCAAAAGTGGAGAATGGCTTTTTTAATATTTTATCAACTTAAAAAGAGCCGTTATTCTTTACAATCACCTGTGCATACTCAGTCGATCTTTGATATAAAATAAGCTCTAAAATGCTTCATTGTAAAGTAATTGAATCTAAAAATATAATCGGCTAATTTAGACCCAAGTTACGAAGCTCTACTGATAGTAAAAAATTTAAAATATATTTAAAATTCTTCGGCGTTCATAGGCCTTCCAAGATGCCCATCAACTCCGTACGCTTCCTGACAGAAACAGGGACTTGATCTCCATTTTTTAAAAGCAAATACCCCCCTTCCGTACGCACAAAAGATTGTAAATATTGCAAATTCACTAAGTGTGACTGGTGCGAACGAAAAAATTGATGCTTTTCTAATTGCTTTTCGAAAGTTTTTAGTGTGCGGGTCACCATTAATTTTTTACCATTCTCAAAGTAAAAAACAGTATAGTTATCACTAGACTCACATCGCACAACATCCTGAATATCAACAACTTCTATCTTTTCCTGCGTATGCAAACACATCCGCGTTGGCAACTCATCAGGTTTCCTAAAAGTATCTTTCAACACATCTAGCCTTTCGGAAGTTGTTTCTAGTTGACTCTGGGCACGCTCAATGGCACTTTTCAGTTCATCCAAGTCAATTGGCTTCAACAAATAGTCCACGGCCGCAAATCGAAATGCACGCAAAGCATATTCATCGGAAGCGGTGGTAAAGATGATTTTAAAATTAATATCTGGCAAGATCTCCAAAATATCAAACCCAGTCCCATCCCCTAGTTGAATATCTAAAAACAACAAATCTGGTTGCTCCTTCATCAGTAATTTCGCTCCAGACACAACACTATCAGCGGTACCAATAATGTCCAAATCTGGAGCCACATCTTCAATATCCGAGCGCAACACTTGCAACGCTTGGGGCATATCATCAATTAGGATTGCTTTCATTTTATTATTGGTTTAAATGGGGATTCGGAGAGTCACTTTAGTGCCATTCACTTCTCCATTTTCGTCCACAATATCGGACATTTCAATGGAATTTCCATGCCTTTCGGCAAATAAAGCATCTAATCGTTCTTTGGTGACTGCCATGGCCGTAGATTGGTGGCTAGGGCTTCGTTTTTTGCGGAGTTCGGCAGATTTTTTTCGCCCCACTCCATTATCGGCAATTTCACAAATTAAGATCTCGCCTTGTTGAGAAAAATTAATCATAATTTTTCCCTTTTTAGCCAAATGGGATACTCCATGAATAATCGCATTTTCTACAAAAGGCTGAATAATCATCGGTGGCACTTCGATTTCTTCTTCATCTAGCCCTTCGCCTACCGAAATATCATATTTAAAAACATCTGCCCGACAAAATTGCTCCATCGTCAGATAATTTTCCAAAGTCTTTTTCTCTTCTTCCAAGCTGATGGTTTCCTTACGAGAATTTGATAAAATCTGTCTCATCAGGACGGCAAACCGATTAATCTGTTTTCTTGCTTGCGCAAAATCCTTCATCGCGACTAGCCCGTTAATACTATTTAATGCATTAAAAATAAAATGTGGATTCATCTGTAATTGAAGGGCTTTTTGCTCCACAGTCAAAAGATGATTTCTTAATTCTAATTCTTTCCTTTTTGCCAGTTCTTGTTTTCGGATTGCTTTCACTCTAAACCAATAAAATAAAAAAGAAAGCAATAATACTCCGAGCCCTACCAGCGCCCGAAACCACCAAGTTTGCCAATAGGGTTGCTCAATTGTAAAGGGTGCCGTAATTATTGCACTACAATTATCGGCATCGATACAAGCCTGAGCTTTAAACACATAACTACCTGGCTCTAGGTTGGCATAATTCACACTACTAGACTTGGACAATGGCGACCAACTGGTCTCACTTCCTGCTAATTGCCAGCGATATTTTACTTTTTTCGGACGCGCTAAATTTACGCCTAATAATCGAAAACCAAGATGATTTTTATCGTGTGGCAAAATCAAACCACTTTTGATTCCTCCTTCTGATAAGCTCCAATTCTGATACGGTGTTTCGGCCAAAGACTTATAAAAAAGCTGCACATCATCAAATCGAATGGTCGGCGGATTAATGGCCTGTGACTCTTTAGTCATCTGGTATTTCATCAGACCATTCATTGTACCTATCCACAAGTCATTTCTAGTGCCTTCACAAATTGCATTTTGACAAGTCTCTATTCCCACAAAGCCTTCTTCAACGCCAAAATGCTTATAATCAACCACTTGTGAGCGATGATTCAATTTTAGCCGATTCAATCCACGCTCAGAACCGACCCATAGATCACCGCTGTTATCAAATTCTAACAAATAAATATTATTAGACATCTGCTCCATTAGAGCATCTTTGCTCATAGATGCTTTCGCAAAACGAACGGGCTTTTGGCTCCAATCCGCAAAGTAAAGTCCTTGCCCAGCTGTCCCCACCCAAACCTGCTTCTCAAAGAAAGCAATGGTTCGAATATCCGCATTAGGCAAGCCACTTTCCCGATTAAAAACAACCACTTCAAAATCACTTTTATAGTAACCCAGAAGCCCACCACGGGTCGCAAACCACAAATGCCCTTCAGCATCTAATTTCAAAGTTTGCATTTTTAATTTAGGCAATCCTTCTGCTTTCCCGTAAGGAAAAACTTGAAAGCCTAAACTGTCTCTATCTACAATTTTTGCGAGACCATTCCCATAAGTTCCAGCCCAGACATTCCCCAAGGAGTCTAATACCAAACTATTAATCCAATTGCTTGGCAGCCCATTTTTTTCCGTAAGGAAATGAAAACCACTCGTATCACGATACGCCAAACCATGACCATCCGTCCCTAGCCAAATTCGACCTTTACGGTCTTCCAAAATAGCTTTACACTTCACATTAGCAAATCCTTGCTTCGCTCCAAAATGCTGTAATCCTAGGCTATCAATAACGGAAACACCATAACCTGATTCAGAAAACCAAATACGATTTTTATGATCTTGATAGACCGAATAAATATTATCTCCCTTTAGACCAGCCTGCAAGCCAAAATGAATAAATTGCTGTCCAACAGTCTTCAACAACCCATCTCCGGAAGTACCGACCCACTGATTATTCCAACTATCTTTGAAAAGGACTTTTATGTTTTTTGCCGAAAGGCCCACTCGCTCATCAATAGATGTCCATTTTCTAGAATCAACATTATAGGCAGCAACTCCATTGTTAATTGTCCCAACCCACACCTGATCATCAACTTGTTGAATCAATTGTGGATGCCCACCTTTAGGTATTTTTATAGCGCCTAGAGAAATATTTTGCTCTGTATCAAACAAGGAAATTCGACCATCGAATGTGCCCACCCACAAACGGCCCAAAATATCCCGAAAAATGGCGTGAACATCATTACTTTCTAATCCATTTTGAATCGAATAATGGGCATCTCCATTTAATTGCCATGCCCCCGTATTCGTGGCGACCCATTGCTCTTTTTCCGAAAAGAAAAAGGAGCGGACATTCGTATTTCTTAATTTTTTATATTTTTGAAGTTGAAAAGGAAGCTTTTTAGTTTCCACAAAATATGCCCCTTTCTCCGTTCCGACCCATACGACTCCATGATTATCGACATTTAGTGCTGTTACTTTTTGCGCAAGCTCACTAGGCCAAGCGATGTTATAAGTGGTGTCTTTCGACGAAACAGTTAATGCCGTATTGCTCCCTATCCACATTGTGTGATGGATCGCAATCATTGCATTAATATAATTATCCGATAAAGGCAAGGCGACCCTTTCAAATGCCTTGCCATCGAATCGTGCGATACCGCCCCCCTGAGTACCCACCCAGAGATACCCATCTGCGTCTTCCGCAATCGCATAAACTTGGCTCTGCGGCAAACCGTCCTGCAATGAAAATGACAGAAAATTCCGTTGTTGCCCAAAAGCAAAATTGGAAAATAGTAGAAGTCCGATGGCCAAAAGAAATTTGAATAATACATTCATTAGAGTAAAGGTACGTATTTAGAGCAAAATAGATATTTTTAGTGGAAAGAGCCATACATATTATTTTTTTACCTAACTTATCATAAAATCCGTACATATTAAAAAAATCATAATAATATTTTGATTTTTCATTGCATCTCTAAATAAAAAGTTGTAAAATTGCAGTCTAGCAAGCCCGACTAGACTATTTCTCACTTAAAAATCAGTTTTATGCACTTAACTTACCAAAAGTTGATGCTACTTCTTGTAGTCTCAATGCTTAGTTTCTCGTCCTATGCTCAAAATGGACAAACTCGAATTACTAACGCTCAGAATGTACCCAAATTTGAAGTTTTACAAGCAAGCCGTTCCATCGGTGAAGCAGAAGTTCTACTACAAGAAAAGCTCCATCTCAATCCGGAGATGACCTATTCTCCGACAAAGCAATTTACAGACAAGATTGGATTCACTCATACGAGATTCCAACAAACCTACAAAGGAACTGAAGTCGTTTTTGGTACTTACCAAATTCACAGTAAAGATGGACAGATCAAATCTTTCAACGGTGAATTTTATCCTGTCCAAGACTTAAATACGACACCTTCATTATCAAAACAAACAGCATTCAACAAAGCATTGCAACATGTCAATGCGAACGAATACATGTGGAACAACCCTAGTGCGGCTATATTTGAATATGCAAAACCTAGTGGCGAGTTAGTCATTCTTCCAAACCTAAACCAGGCAGATGCTAAAACCCAAGCGAGTGCAAAACTAGCTTATCGTTTTGACATTTACGCAAGTCAACCCGTCAGCAGAGCAATGATTTATATTGATGCGCAGACTGGTGACTTCTTGTATGCAGACAACATTATTCATCATATCTCCCATGCAGAATCGCCTGCTAATGGCACTGCCGCCACTCGTTATTCTGGCAACCAGACCATTCAGACAGATAACTTTAATGGGAGCTACCGCCTAAGAGAATATACTCGCGGTAATGGTATCGAAACCTACGATATGAATACTGGAACCAACTACTCCAATGCAGTAGATTTCACAGACAATAACAATAATTGGACGGCTGCAGAATTTGATAATGCGGCCAAAGACAATGCTGCTTTAGATGCACATTGGGGGGCTGCAATGACTTATGATTATTGGATGACCAAGCATAATCGGAATAGCTTTGATGGAAGTGGAGCAAAAATAAAAAGTTACATCCATTATGATGTTGCCTATGACAATGCCTACTGGAATGGAAGCGTCATGACCTACGGAGATGGTAGTGGCACCTACTTTGATGCATTGACTTCCTTGGATGTCGCTGCACACGAAATTGGACATGCCGTCATGAGTCATACTGCAGATCTAACTTACTCGTACGAATCTGGCGCAATGAATGAAGGGTTCTCAGATATTTGGGGTGCTTCTGTCGAGTATTTTGCTGCGCCTACAAAGCAGACATGGCTAATCGGAGAAGACATCGAAAAAAGAGCAGGACATGCTGCTTTGCGGAGTATGAGTAATCCTAAATCTGAAGGCCAACCAGATACTTATCAAGGGACTAACTGGGCAACAGGAAGTTCAGACAATGGTGGTGTTCATACGAATAGTGGGGTTTTAAACTATTGGTATTACTTAGTTTCAATCGGTGGTTCTGGCACCAATGACAATGGAGATAACTACACTGTTGCAGGAGTTGGCATCGACAATGCATCAAAAATCGCTTATAGAATGATCAGCGTTTATTTATCTTCAAGCTCGCAGTATGCGGATGCACGTACTTTTGGCATTCAATCTGCTGCTGATTTATTTGGTGCAGGTTCTGCGGAAGAAATTGCCGTTACCAATGCATGGCACGCAGTTGGAATTGGTGCCGCTTATGGGCAAGCAAGCAGCTACTGCTCGTCAAATGGCAACAGTGTCAATGATGAATACATTGGACGGGTTCAGCTAAATACTATTGATAATACTTCTGGCGCAACAAGTGGTTATACGAACCATACTTCTATTAGTACCGATCTAACAATAGGCGATCCATACACGATTACGGTTACACCACACTGGACAGGAACCGTCTATAGTGAAGGCTATGCCGTATGGATTGACTACAATAATGATGGAGACTTTGGAGACGCTGGCGAACTAGTCTGGAGCAAAGCCACTTCAAAGACGACTCCTGTAAGTGGCTCATTTACAGTACCTTCTAGTACTTCAGCCGCAACGACAAGAATGAGAGTGTCTATGAAATACAATGGAACACCTACTGCTTGTGAAGCATTTAGCTACGGAGAAGTGGAAGATTATACGATTAACTTAGTGAACAGCACCGCAGATACTCAAGCGCCTTCCAACCCAACAAATCTAACCGCATCGAACGTCACACAAACAACCGTCGACTTGTCATGGACTACATCAACAGATAATGTAGGCGTTACTGGATATGACATTTACCAAGGGGCTTCAAATATAGGCTCTGTAACAGGTACTACTGCACAAATTACAGGTTTATCTGCCAGCACAAATTACAGTTTCCACGTTACTGCGCATGATGCAGCAGGCAATGTTTCTGGAAACAGCAACACCGCAAATGTGACCACACAAAGCCCGCCGTCTACTACGTGTACTGGGCAAGTATCTACCTATCCTTACGGAGAAAGTTTTGAAAACACTTTAGGACTTTGGTCTCAATCAACGAACGATGACTTCAACTGGACTATTCGCTCTGGTGGCACACCATCTTCTGGGACTGGGCCTGGTTCTGCGACAGATGGAACGTATTACATTTACATGGAATCATCAGCCCCTAATTATTCTTCTAAGCAGGCGATACTGAATGGACCATGTCTTGATTTATCTAATGAAGCAAGTGCTACTGTTTCTTTCGAATACCATATGCTAGGAGCCAGCACCATGGGTAACTTAGACTTGGAAGCTAGTACCGATAACGGGGCGACATGGACTTCAATTTGGAACAAATCTGGTAACCAAGGAAGTGCTTGGCTTAACGCATCGGTTGACTTAGCATCTTACCTTGGAAGCACGGTTAAGTTGAGATTCAATGGAATCACTGGAACAACTTGGAAAGGCGATATGGCTGTTGATGCATTTAGTGTTTCTACTGGTTCAACAGGTGGTGGATGTGTTGCCACAACATTGACTATTACTTTTGACAATTATCCTGAAGAAACAAGTTGGGAAATTAAAGACGGTTCAGGAACAGTTGTTTTCTCTGGCGGGACTTATGGTTCTCAGGCAGATGGATCGACGCTAGTTATTCCAAATTGTATTGATGCTGGGTGTTATGATTTCATCATGAAGGATGTTTATGGTGATGGTATGTGCTGTGGATACGGAAACGGTTCTTACTCTTTCACAAGAGATAGTGATGGAGTTGTATTGGCTTCTGGTGGTTCATTCAATAGTACGGATGTGACTAATTTCTGCTTAGCAGCAGGAACATTTGCTTCTACGAGCAATACCAAGGCTACATTTGAAGCATTACCAGATGTATCCATCTTCCCTAATCCAACGACTGGATCTTTCAATGTAAGATTGAGAGATAAGAGAATGGAAGACTACCGTATTTTTGATATGATGGGTCAATTAGTTGCTAAGGGCAAATTAACCGAAGCCAATATTGATGTATCTTCATTAGGTACAGGTATCTACTCTATTGAATTTTTGAGTGATAAAAAATCATTAGTGAGACGTTTGGTGAAGCACTAACTAGGCTTTCTCCTTGCGGAAAAAATGAAGCCCATGTTGCAAATGCAGCATGGGCTTTTGTTTTTAACACAAAGTGCCATCTTATAATTTATCTAACTGCTCTAATAACCATGCTTTTTCAGCAAGCTTTTCTGCTTTTATCTCTTCTTTTAGTTTCTCGACCTTCTCTTTATCGAAAGGATTAACAGCCACTAGTTTTCTAATATAATCAATAATCTTCACCCAGTGCTTATAGTGGTAACCAATCACTTTTTTACGTTTTAAAAAGAACTTTAAAGAATGTAATTGATGGTCTAATAATTCCAACTCTGACTGCTCCCAATAAATTTTTATCTTCAATATTCTTGCTGTGGTGGCATACATTAAATCGTCATAATTAACATTTGTCAATAATTGCAGGGCCTGATTATAATTTTTCAATTGATATTCTAAACGAGCCTTATTTAAGCTATAAGTTTCTAAACGAATATTTTTCCGTAATAACATCTTGTACTCATCAATAAAACCAGCCACCCATTCTGTTTCCCCGACTTGCAATCCCATTGCAACAATATTGCTATACTTAAAGCGCTGGAAGTACCCATTTTCTAGCAAAAGGCCTAAATCCAACCCCTTTTTATAAAAGCTCAATGCTTCTGGTACAAATTCTAACTTATTTTGATTAATTTTTTGAATGTAAAAATTCAAAACCATCGTATAAATTTCATGAAACTCTAGGCTAGAGAGTGTATTTTGTTGCCGAAACAATGTATCCTTAAGCTTGGAAAAATCAACTTCTTCACCACCATTCATCACCTTAAGAAACAAGTAATAGATAGAGATCGCAGGTACTTTTGAAAATTTTTCTTGAGAAGCAATCGCTAAAACATCATCCAGCAAAGGAAACTGATAATTTTGATCAAATACAGATTGGTATAAAATCGCCGAACAAGCATGTCTCAATTTGGCACTCAAATAAAAACGATCTAAGGAATCCGTCAGAATTTCATAATTAAAGCCTTTTTTGGAAGAAGCTGAAGACACATCCAAATTCAGCAGCTCAATCTTATATCTTTCATAATAATAGGCGCCATCTTGCCTTTCTCGTTGATTGAGCTGACGTCTGAAATAATTTAGTTTCTTAGTATAATTTCTTGACAAATTTCTTTTTTGCAAAGCGCCCAGCATCAACCAAGATGTCTCACCATCCTTTTTTTGAAGCTCTTCGATGGTCAAAAACAACTCTAGTTTCTTTTGCAAATAACTAAGCAACAGCCTGATTTTTTGATCATTAAAGATTTCTTCTGGAAACAATGCGCTATACACATCTTTTTTTGTCAAATCTTCTGTATCCAAGACATCCCCAGATAGTAAAAATTCGGTCAAAAGGATCAAATCTTCTCGTGTATTAAAATACGGAGAATGGATAAATTTTAAAAAAGTCTGCTTATCTTTCTTACTCAATCCCAGCAAACCTTCCCGTATGAGCGTTTTTTTCATATAATTAGGCTAATTTTAGTTTACAAGCTCAAAGTTAGTATTTTTTTTACATTCTACAAATTATTTGTCGACATTCTATAACAAACTCATTTACAGATAATTACGCTTAACAAACACCGCAATGCAACAAAAACTACTCTACATTCATCAAAAAATGTATTTTTTTATCTCCTTTTTTTCAACGACTTTTGTAATATCTCAAAATACCAAGCAAAGCAACAACAAAATCTTCGGTAAATGAACAAACATATTTACTTCGTCATCTTCCTACTTAGTGTATTGGTATTTAGGGCACAGGGGCAATGCCCTACTACCCCAAACTTCTTTCAGTCGCAGGATTCCATCAACAATTTTGTAGCAAACTACCCCAATTGCACATCACCTGACAGCTTGATTATTCAAGGAAACAATATCACTTCGCTTAATAATCTCTCCCAAATAAACAATGTACAGGGCAATTTAAAAATCATCAATTGCGACAACCTAAACTCTTTGAATGGACTCAACAACATTGTTACTATAGCTGGGGAATTATTAATCAATGAAAATGACAACATCATTAATCTCAACGGATTAAATAACCTACAGGATATCGCTGGTTCGTTAAATATTACCGTAAATAAAAACTTAGAATCTATCCAAGAATTAGCTAACTTATCTAATGTTGGGTATTTCCTTACGGTTGTTCTGAATACTAAATTAACTTCTCTCACTGGGCTTGAGTCCATAACAAGTATTGAACATGGCTTAATTATCGGGAACAATAACAAACTCTTCAACCTTAATGGTCTAAACAATATTACCAGCATCAATAATGGACCATTGGTTATTGCCGAAAACTACAACCTGACTAGTATTAGCGAACTAAGCAAGCTCACCTTGATTAAAGACAGTCTTGATATCCGATTTAATACAAAATTAACTTCACTCGATGGACTTCAGAATGTTTCTACTATTGGTGGAAAAGTAAAAATCGAAGAAACAGCCATTACTAATTTAATTGGATTGGGTAAACTAACGGCTATCCATGACAGCCTTTTCATCAACAATAACGACAGCCTTACTTCTCTTATTGGGCTTACAGCCCTAGACACCGTTGATCATCTACTAATCGGATATTGTCCAAAACTCACATCTTTAAGTGCCTTAAGCACTATTTCAAATTTCAACAAGTCCATCCAAATCATTAGCAATGGCGTCACTGACCTTACAGGTCTCAATGGGATTACAAAAGTGAAAGGTAACCTTGCTATCAATTACAATAGCCAACTAACTTCCTTTGAAGGACTAAACAACCTAAAATCTATTGAAGGTTTTCTTTCTTTTCGGGACGACACTATGCTAACGGATATTACAGCTCTAATGAACCTAGACTCTGTTTTCGGTGACTTCGTATATATCGCTGAAAACCAATCACTTGAATCTCTCACAGGCTTAGACAATATGTTTTACATTGGCGGAAGCGCCATCAACATCGACAACAATCCATTGTTATCAACCTGCGGAATTCCTAGTATTTGCTACCATATCACCTATGCCAATTTTTCGTCGGTCTCTAACAATAGTCCTGGATGTAACAACAAATCTGAAATAGCTAGCACTTGTGGAGGCCCAGTCATACAAGGCCGAGTTTATAACGACTCAAACAATAATTGCATTATTGACGATGGAATAGAAGAACCACTAGCCAATTGGCCCGTTCTTGTCATTCAAAACTTGGATACACTTATTGATTACACAGATCAATTTGGTAGCTATAAAATCTTCACTCCCGCAGCAGGCACCTATACCGTTACTTCTATTCCACCCAGCTACTGGACTGAAATCTGTACTGGCACTACCACCGTAAGTCTTTCTAACAACCAAGATGTAGAAGTCGTAGATTTTCTAGGCAAACCTGATACAATATGCCCTGCTCTAACCGTGGACATCACCAATGGCTATTTGGCTCCATCTCAGCAAACACAATTCACTGTTAACTATTGTAACAACGGGACAAATAATGCTAGTGATGCGACAATAGAAATAAGATTTTCGGATGCCGCCACGATTACATCGTCACCGATGCCCTACACTGCTATTGGTGATAATACCTTCTTATTTAATATTGGAGACATTGCTATTGGTCACTGTGGTGATTTCAACATCTTAGGCACCATTGCCCCAAATGCGATTGACAAACAAGCCATTTGCTCTTATGCCATCATTTCCCCAAATAACATCTGCACTCCACCTTCTAGCGCTTGGTCAAAAGCTTCTCTAGAAATCAAAGGAGAATGCGCTATTGATAGCATCCGATTTTCCATCAAGAATATTGGCGCTGGAAATATGCTCGCCACTCAATCCTATGATATTATCATTGATGATTGGGTTATCTTAAAGACAGATATAAATTTAGGCGCTGGAGAATCCATTCAGTTGGCATTCCCAAAAGCAGATAATACTTACATTCTCCGCATCCCACAAGTACCCAACCACCCAGGCGACTCTAAACCCCTTGTTGCTATTGAAGGATGCTCCACAAACAGCACTTTCTCCACCGGCCATGTCTTACAATTTCCAGAAGATGACAATGATTCCTTCAAATCTATTGACTGTCAAGAGATTAACATTAGTCTGCCTGCATCCAATCAACAAAATTTCCCGAAAGGGTATGGCGCTCAACACTACATCACCAAGAATCAATCCATTGAGTATAAAATTAATTTTCATAATACAAGCCAAGATACCTTGCGAAATATGGTCATCAAAGCGGCCATCTCTCCCTTTTTAGACCTAACTACTTTACAATTGGGCGCCACCAGTCACCCTTATGACTTAAAAGTAATAGATGACACTTTGGTTTTCCATTTGAGTGACATGGTCATGGCGCCCGCAGACACTAATTTTGTTAAATCCTTTGGCTTTGTGAAGTTCAAGCTTACGCCAAAAGAAAACCTAGGCAATGGCACGGTCATTACCAATACAGCTCATTTGCACTATGGGCCGACCACACCCATCGAAACCAATGAAGTCTTCAATACTATTGGTGAAAATTTCGTTCTGGTCGATATTTTTTCACCGCCTAAATTCATCAGTATTGATGCAACGCCTAACCCATTTTTTGACCAAACAACTTTCAACTTCAAAGGGATCAACTTCAAAAGTGCCCAAATCACCATTTTCGACATAAGTGGGCGATTAGTCCGACAAGAGAATATCAAATCAACATCCTTCACACTATACAAGAAGGGGCTAGTACAAGGTGTTTATACTTTCGAAATTCTATTTGACAATAAAACAAAAGCAAATGGAAAGATTACAGTCTTTTAGCAAAACACAATAAACAAATAGAATTTATTCCTAGACAGTGGATTCAAAGATAGTGGTACATTTTAGGGCTGTGATACGTGAACACAGCCCTATTTTTTATCCTTACGCTAACAATATCTGCCTACCAACATCAAATTCTTCAAACAATAAACTATCTTAGCGACTTGATTGTTAAACCACACAATGAGTCAATCCAAAATAAAAAAGAAAGAGCACGGTCACATCCAAGTCATTGGTGCCAAAGTACATAACTTAAAGACCATCGACATTGCCTTGCCACGCAACCAACTGGTGGTCATCACTGGTGTTAGCGGAAGCGGAAAATCATCACTCGCATTTGACACCATATACGCCGAAGGCCAGCGCCGATACATGGAGACTTTTTCTTCCTATGCTAGACAGTTTATTGGAGAAATGGAAAGGCCAGATGTTGAAAAAATAACTGGCCTTAGTCCTGTTATATCCATCGAACAAAAGACGACCAACAAAAACCCAAGATCTACCGTTGGCACCGTCACTGAAATCTATGACTTCCTTAGACTTCTGTTTGCACGGGCTGGAGATGCCTACTCCTATGTCACAGGCAAAAAGATGGTGCAATTCACTGAAGACCAGATGGTTGAGAATGTTTTAGCCAATTACAAAGAGAAAAAAATATCCGTCCTGGCCCCTTTGGTTCGAGCCAGAAAAGGGCATTATCGCGAGCTTTTTGAGCAAGTCCGAAAGCAAGGATTCTCCAAAGTCCGAGTCAATGGAACGATTCAAGATTTAAGCCCAACGCCTAAACTCGATCGCTACAAAACCCATGATATTGAATTAGTCGTAGATCGCATCAAACTCACCAAAGAGAAAGAAGATCGCTTCCGCAAATCATTAGAGCTTGCGCTAAATATGGGTGAAGGATTGATCTTTGTGCTGGATATGGACACTGATGAAATCGTATCCTTTAGCAAGCACTTAATGTGCCCAGAATCAGGTATCTCTTATGAAGCACCTTCACCCAATGCCTTTTCTTTCAATTCGCCTTATGGTGCATGCCCTAGATGCAATGGCCTAGGCATCGTTACAGAAGTCGATATTGAAAAGGTCATTCCAAATGATTCTTTAAGTATCAAGAAACAAGGCATTGTCCCTTTCGGTGAAGTGCGAGAGAATATGCTTTTCAGACAAGTCAAGGCCCTTGCGGAAAAATATAAATTTACACTATCCACCCCCATAAAGAAAATCCCAAAAGAAGCTTTAGATACCATGTTATATGGTGGCGACGAAAACCTAAGGGTCAAACATCACCACACCAAAGATGAATATGGCTACAATATCGGCTACGAAGGTCTTTTAAAAATGCTACAAAGGTGGTATAAAGAATCTACTTCCGAAAAAATGAGACAATGGGCCGAACGCTTCATGAGCGTTCACACTTGCCCAGATTGTAATGGCATGCGTATCAAGAAACAATCCCGACACTTTAAGATTGGGGATAAAAATATAGGTGATTTAGCTCAAATGGACATCACTGATCTAAATATCTGGGTAGCAACCATAGAAGACGACCTTTCCGAAAGGCAACTTGCTATCGGCTCCGAAATCATCAAAGAAATTCGCTTCCGCTTAAAATTCTTACAACATGTAGGCCTAGAATATCTAAATCTCAATCGACCTGCTCGATCTTTATCTGGTGGAGAAGCCCAAAGAATCAGATTGGCCACCCAAATTGGCTCCCAATTAACAGGAATCACCTACATCTTAGACGAGCCCAGTATTGGTTTGCACCAAAGAGACAATCAACGGCTCATCGCTTCACTCAAAGAATTAACAGAAATAGGCAATAGTGTCATTGTTGTAGAACACGATAAAGACATTATGTTAGCATCTGACTATTTAGTAGACTTGGGCCCTGGAGCTGGGAAACATGGTGGAGCTATTGTTGCAGAAGGACACCCCAAAGACTTCATCAAAAATAAATCCATCACTGCAGAATACCTAAACAACAAAAGAAAAATCGCTATTCCCGAAACTCGACGAAAAGGCAATGGCAACCAACTCGTTTTAGAAGGAGCGACAGGAAACAACCTAAAAAATGTCAAATTAAGCATTCCTTTAGGCACCTTCACCTGTGTCACTGGCGTATCGGGAAGTGGCAAATCATCATTGATTAACAGCACATTATACCCTATTTTGCGTAAGCACTTCTACAAAAGCCTACAAAAACCATTACCCTATAAAAAAATTAGCGGGCTAGACCACATTGACAAAGTGATTGAAATTGACCAATCACCCATTGGTAGAACTCCCCGCTCCAACCCTGCCACATATACTGGCCTTTTTACTTATATTCGCTCTTTATTCTCCAATCTTCCCGAAGCCAAAATTCGTGGATATAAACCTGGGCGCTTCTCCTTCAATGTAATTGGTGGCAGGTGTGAAGTTTGTAAAGGATCTGGAAAACGAATCATCGAGATGAATTTCCTACCTGATGTGCATGTCGATTGCGAATCTTGTCTGAGTCGCAGATACAATAGAGAAACACTCGAAGTACTCTATAAAGGCAAATCCATTAATGATGTACTCAACATGACCGTGGAAGAAGCAGTCGAATTTTTCAAACACATCCCACGCATTTATCGCAAGATAAAGACACTCCATGATGTAGGACTTGGATACATTACATTGGGGCAACAAGCGACCACTTTATCAGGTGGGGAAGCCCAACGAGTAAAATTAGCAGAAGAATTATCCAAAAGAGATACTGGCAATACCCTTTATATCTTAGACGAGCCTACAACTGGATTGCACTTTGAAGACATCCAACAATTACTGAAGGTATTAAACAAACTAGTCGAAAAAGGGAATACCCTAGTGATTATTGAGCACAATCTAGATATCATCAAAGTCGCTGACTATATCATAGACATTGGTCCAGAAGGTGGCAAAGGTGGTGGAAAAATCGTTGCAAAAGGCACTCCAGAACAGGTTGCCAAAGTAAAAAGTAGCTTTACAGCCCCTTTTTTAGCCCTTGAATTGGGTCAAAAATAACCCTTAGAAGCAAGGCTTCAGTCTTTTTGCCACAAATTTTAAGCCAAAATCAAATTATTTTGAAAAAAAATTGATAAAAATAAAAAAAACTTTTATCTTTATTATTAGAGCGACACTCCTATCAAAGCTATGAAATTTTTTTACTGTTATTTTTTTTAAGCTACTGATAAAGTGTGCTTTAAGCATAACAATAAACTCGCAACCACCATCAATAACACATTAGAGAATAAAACACATTATTTTTTATTGGCATGTTTTTTGACTTTCCATGACTAGAAACCTGCAACATTCCAATTCGAATGCAAGTATAATTTTGCATGTATTGGGGATTATAATTGATGAATTAAAAAAAAGAGAAGACGATGTTCAAACAGAGTTTAAATCAAAAACTATTACAAAAGCTATCCCCGCAGCAAATTCAATTAATGAAATTGCTTCAAATACCGACTGCCACACTAGAGCAGCGTATTCAAGAAGAGTTGGAAGCCAATCCGGCCCTAGACGAAGGATTTCAGGATGAAGAAGAAGTTCAAGGTGAGCATGAATCCGAAACAGAAGATGATGAATACGCAGACGAGTTTGATGATGCCTACAATGCGGCAGAAGTCGTCAATGAAGTAACTACTGATGAGCCCGATATCCCTGAATCTGGAGACAATGAATTAGAGCTTGACGATTATGTGAAGGAATACATGGACGATGACCCTATCATGTACAAGTCAACGGCAGGCACAAAGGATGAAGAAGATAAAAACATTCCTTTCTCTGTTCAATCAAGCTTTCATGAATATTTGCAAGAGCAGCTATCCACTTTAAATCTAAGAGATGAAAAGGAATTAGCCATCGCAGAACAAATCATAGGCAGTATCGACAATGATGGCTATCTACGAAGAGAAGCGAGTGCCATGGTCAATGACCTACTATTCTCTAAAAACATTCAAACAACGGAAGAAGAAATTGAAGCCATTCTAAAACAGATTCAACAATTCGATCCGATTGGTATTGGTTCAAGAAGTCTTCAAGAATGCATTACCATTCAATTGAAGCACCTAAAAAAGAATTCAAAGAGTCTTGATGATAGAGATTTAGAAGACATCGATATCGCCATCAAGCTAATTAATAAGTACTTTGACGCATTCAGTAAGAAGCATTACACAAAGTTACTGAAAGGACTAGATATCTCTTCAGATAGGCTTAAAGAAGTCATTGAGATTATTATTGGCCTAAACCCTAAGCCGGCGAGTGGACATGCTTCTGGCAATACATCAATGAACTACATCGTTCCTGATTTCTTCATCAATAACAAGAATGGAGAGCTAGAGCTTACGCTAAATGCTAGAAATGCGCCCGACCTTAGAGTCAATGATTACTATAAAGAGATGTTGACTTCCTATGTGAATAACAAGAAGAAAAAGAAACCTTCCAAGGAACAGAAAGAAGCAGTCAACTTTATCAAAAATAAGATTGATTCTGCAAAGTGGTTTATTGATGCCATTAAGCAACGTTATGATACCATGCTTAATACTATGTATTCGATCATGAAATATCAAGATGATTATTTCTTGACTGGTGACCCAGCAAAATTGCGTCCAATGATTTTAAAGGATATTGCAGAAATCACTGGACTAGACATCTCAACGGTTTCTCGTGTCGCAAATAGCAAATACGTTCAAACTGAGTTTGGCACAAAGCTACTCAAGGAGTTTTTCTCTGAATCTATGCAAACAGAAGACGGAGAAGAAGTGTCCACTTACGAAGTAAAAAATGCTCTTTCGGGAATCATCAAAATTGAAAATAAGCGCAAACCTTTAAGTGATGAAAAATTAATGATTGCGCTCAATGATAAGGGCTACAACATCGCTAGAAGAACAGTCGCAAAATATAGAGAACAATTGGACATTCCAGTTGCTCGTATGAGAAAAGAATTGTAATTCTTTTACAATCACAACTTTATATTAAAAGGGAGAAAATCTGTTGATTTTCTCCCTTTTTTTTTAAGTACTGGCTAGGTTTAGCAAGCCTTCTTGGTTCATTTGGTTAAGATACATTTCCCAGAGTAAGACTTACAAAACCTTGTGGTATTTTTCTTTGACTGGGTTGGCTAGGTTTAGCAAGCCTTCTTGGTTTATTTGGTTAAGATACATTTCCCAGAGTAAGACTTACAAAACCTTGTGGTATTTTTATTTGACTGGGGATGGCTAGATTTTTACTTATAGTACCCAAAAACTTACTTCTTCAACTGGCTCACCGCTTTCACAAAACCAGTCAGCTTCAATGCTTTTATTCCATTCATCATTCTAGTTCCTTTCTTAAATGGCCATCCACCTGGCACACTTTCAAAAGAGTTCAACACTTGAAACAATAGTACTTGTTGCCCATATTTATCAATCATTCCTACAAATAAGATGGTTTGCCTTTTATAGCGTCGTTTTTCTGCAGGGCTACTTAACCACTCCCAGGTATTCATCTCTTGACCAGATTCTGGATTTTCCATCACCGACCAACCATAACTCCACCAATAATAAAACTCATGAATATCTAATTCTTTGAACTTGCCTTTTTCGTAATACTCTAGCTTATATTCATCACCTATCTGTATCAATTTGTAAGGATAGAAAAATAAGACCTGAAATAGCATCAATAAATCAAATAACAATAAAAATATAATTAAGGCCAACCAATAACGCATCCAACTAGGATAGTATACAGGATTTTCCACACTTGGATCAAATGTCAAAAATAATAAGCCCAATCCTAAAAAAAGAGTGATAACAAATGCTTGAAATAACGGATACTCCCATTGAAGCAAAGTACCTAGGCCATTTTTATATAGCGTTTTTCCTATTCTATTTTTGGATGTTTTCATCAAGCAATGAGACTACCCTACTTCTTCGATACATAAAACAAATCAAAACAGTCTCCTTCAGCCGCCCGAATCGCATAGTCTTCTTTGGTAATACTTGCCACCAAAGAATTATCTTGCGCAACTAATTTTTTTCTATTTCGGCGATTCAGAATATCATAAGGAATTTGAAGGACTCGTCTAGGCAATTTATACTGTAAATTAAAAACATCCCAACGAGTGATTCTTTCAACAGATTTTCTATTATTTTCGTAATACTCCATGATTTTTTTGTTGCCAAAAACACCGAGTTTTTCTACTTCCGCAAATCTTTCTCGCAAGAGACCATCCAACTCACCAATGGTGTATTCACGTACATGCCAAGGATTTCTAGTTAAGGACATTTTGATATTAGGTGTGGTGACAATAAATTTTCCGCCGGGCTTCAGGACCCGATGAATCTCTGCCACGAAAGCATGATCATCTTCAATATGCTCTATCACCTGAAAGGAAACCACAAAATCAAATTGATTATCATCAATCCCTTTAAAGGGTGGCACATTCATTTGCCGAAAGGTCACATTGTCATAGATCGAAAAATCAATGTTATTAGAAAACTTATCAATCGTTGTTAATTGATTTGCTTTTGGCGCAAGCACTTCCACTCCATATCCGCTACCCGTTCCGATTTCTAGGACATTACCTGACACTAACTCTGCCGCCTTTAGATAGGCCAACAATGAGCGTTGATAGACATAGTTATCGGATACATCTGTGTGAGAAACTCTTTCTGCGGTTTGCAAATCCTTCATATTAACTGTTTTTGTAACTACTTAGCCACCTGTTTTCTTTACTCCCTAACGATTTTCTGGAGTAATAGTTGGACGTTTTAGGTTGAACGTAAACCCAACGACCCCCATTTTTTGAAAATATTTTATTTTTTGACTGGCTCTATCTGGTTGCCCTTTTGGTCTTGTGGTAATATCCCAAGCATTCACATAGCCGGCATCCAAGTTGTATTGAAAGAAGACGCGATTCCAAAAAGTCAATCGAGCTCCACCAAAAACAGAAATACCTAATCCACTAAAATGCGGCCGATCATCATTCCGCTTACCGAACAGAATCGCATTGGTCCAAGTCAAGGGAAAGATGGGCCCTGTCCCTGTCATCGCTGTCATATTAATCCGGTCATTCCACTTTGAAAAAACATCAAAATGCTTTTCTACATTTATCTTGACAAGATTAAACCCATCCGAATGCTCCATCCTTAAAAAGGTCTGATGATCCATGATGACATCTTGGCGATCATATACACCTGCAAATTTTTCAGAAGCAGCCTTTTCAATATATCCATCCATCACAACTACTTGATCATCAATGGATTGATACTTCATATGGTCCCAACCTGCCGAAAAATAGATGTTATTTTTCCAATGATACCCTAATCTAAAGTTAAACTGTGGAATGGTAATTTTCTTTATATTAAAATACACGCTACTGACTGGCTCAGGCATGTCTTTGGCGACCACATCATATACCGTAAAATCATACCCTGGGCCATGATAATGAATGGTGCTTCGACCATATACACCCCGATTATACCCCCAATAAAAATAAAATTTTCTTGGTTGCTTAGGCAATTCTACCGCTTGCGCAAAAAGGCCTTTAGGGACTATAAAAAAAAGAATGATTAGTAACACTAGGTTTTTCATATGACTTTGCTAAATATGAGTGAATAAAAATAGACTGCCTTCTTCGACCCACAAATATAGGTATTTTCTACCACGTATCAAAAGTCACCTTTTCGGGCACAAAAGGAGAAGCATCTCCCCCACCCTTGATAATTTCTCTAACAATGGTTGAGCTAATATGAGAGAATTCAGGAAGACTAATAAAGAAAATCGTCTCGATACCATCCCCAATGATGTGATTCAACTGCGAAATGGTCTTTTCATAGTCAAAATCTGATGCATTCCGTAAGCCCCGGATCAAGTATTTTGCCCCTATCGCCTTACAGTAATCAGCCGTTAAATTCTCGAAAGTATCCACCACAATCCGTGGCTCATCTTCAAAAACATCTTCCAACCATTTCTTTCTTTGCTCCAATGAAAATAAGGTCTTTTTCTGTGAGTTAACCCCTATTGCCATGATGATCTTATCAAACAGCGGCAATGCCCTTCTGGTTATTTCTTCATGTCCCTTCGTAATGGGATCAAATGATGCTGGAAAAACGGCTATTTTCATGGTGCTTATTTTTTAGACCTGAGTACAGGACAAAGGTAGAGAAAACCTTGTTATTCCCCAAATTGGCGTTCTGGCCCTGATATTAGGTGAACAAATCCCAAATTATGTCCTATTCTCAAAAGCCACGAATGCATGAATAAAAGAGCATATTCGTGCATTCGTGGCTTTTTCAACCATAAAACGTACCATTTAGATCCCAATTACTCTACTGGAACCACTTTAGACGTTCTATTGCCCAGGGCAAAAACACCAAAACCATTTTCAAAGTTACGATGAATAATAACAGGCTCCGCAAATGGATTACCATCGGCATTATCACTTGCATAATAAGTCCGATCAAAACGGTAATAATCACTAGTAACATTATAAAGATCCACTTCAACAGAATCAACTGAACCGCTACTACTTATATAACCTTCAAAAACTTGACTTACATCCCCGTCTGCAAAGGTCTCATCCTTAAGAATCACTCGACTATAATCCAATCCACTGTCTTCGGCTAAACCACCAGAAGAATAAATATAGGCATTTGCATACATAGATGTATCTATTGGAGTCATCCCAATAACATAAAAATCATTCCCTTCACTATCCGAAATTGAAATATGTAGTTTTTGATTTGCCTTGTCGAAGCTAGCAGCTTTAAGGGTCGGCTTATTGGGCATAACTTGATTGGCTTTGACTGTCTTAAAATTTGGAGCAGATACGGTTAATTCATATTTTCTACCTGCAACCAATTCAATCGGACTAACTGGATGATAATAACCTGAAGTCGTATCTTCCGCAAATGCAACCAAAGGATTGCCATTTTCCGTAAGGGTAATATCCGCCCCTGAAATGGCTGACGAACTTTCATCTTCTAGAGCACCTACTGAAGAAAACACCGTCACCAACCTATCATTACCTTCATCCAGCCATAATGCCGTCACGCCTAATTGGGGAGTATGCGGTGGAATATCAATGGTCGTTGTTTGATCAAAGAAATTTTCACATGAAGCAAAAAAGATGGTGATACTAAAGAAAGCAACTATTTTCAAATATTTCATAATTCTTGTTTTTTTGGTGGATTAAAATTTAAAACGATAAGAAAAAGCAGGAATAACAGGGAATAAACTGACCTTCTTGAAAGCTTTCTTTCCTGATCCTGGATTTGATATTGTTCCATAGTCTCGACCCAAATAGATGAAAAATGGATTCTTATGATTATAGGCATTGTAGATACTAAATACCCATGCTCGCTCCCCCCATCGCTTCTTTTTTGTAAACTCCACACCTAAATCCAAGCGATGATATGCCCCCATCCTAAAACTATTTTTGCCTCCTAATACATTAAATGTATTGGAATTTGGCTGACCATTGTAACCAACACCTAGATACCCTTTATACCCAGCAACAGGCAACGATATTGCATTTCCCGTCCCATAAACCCATGTAGCAGAAACACTTACGCGTTCTTTCAGCTGATGAGAAACAACCATTTCAAAATCATGTCTCCGATCATATTTGTACGGGAACTCTTTTCCAGAATTGATATTATCAAATTGTCTATTATTCCAAGACAACGTATATCCAACCCAGCCTGTCGTTTTTCCAAATTTTTTCTGCACCAAAAATTCAGCTCCATAAGCGGTCCCTAACCCTTGCTCAATCTTCGCTTCCCAGCTCTCTTCTAAATTAATAAAATTGGCTCCTTCTTTATAAGACACCACATTTTTCATCTTCTTGTAATAGGCTTCCACACTAATTTCTACATCTTTTCTGATTGTTGTTGCGGCTCCAAGAGCTGCTTGCCAAGACGTTTGTGGTTTTATTTTTTTTGTACTTGGCACCCACAAATCTGTCGGCAAACTTAATGATTCGTTGGTCAACAAATTGATGTACTGCGCCATCGTCGTAAATGACCCTTTGAGCGACCAATTATTATTAAGCAAATAACGCAATCCAATTCGTGGCTGTGGATAAAAATATTTCGTATCCTTTTCTTTAAAGCCTGACACGTGCACCCCAATATTGGCCTTAAAAGCACCTAAAGTCAAATCATCTTCCACATAAGTATAAAACTCGTGAGAAAAACGCTTTTGTTGTCCAATTTTAATATTAAGGGGCTCCGTACCACCATCTTCTCCCTTGACTGACAGGGCACCTGGGTGATAAGTATGATAGGTGTTACCTATTCCAAACCGAATATAATGCTTAGGATTAGGGATATAATCAAAATCTATTTTTCCAGCCCAATCATAAATTCCTGAAAAATATCTCACGTCAAATGTGGTTAATTCATTATTATATTTATCTTCTTCTCCTATTCCAAAATCAAACTTAAATCGGCTATAGGTTATGGTCGTATTAGCAAATAATTTTTTGGAAATCATATAGTTCCATCGAGCTGCTGTCGTAATATTCCCCCAATCTATACTTGCCTTTTCTACAAAATAGTCCCCATTTGATGACTTATCTTTTATGTTAGTAGAAAAAACATCCGACCCCGAATAGGCACTCAAAAAGATGCGGTGCTTATCATTAATCTTATGATTGATTTTAGCATTTAGGTCATAAAAGTAAAGCTTCATCTTAAAATCCGTTTTATTCTTTCGAGAAGCCGCCTTAATAAAAGGCTTTGCAATTAAATCAGCATAAGTTCTCCTTGCGGAAACCATAAAAGATGTCTTCTCTTTTATGATTGGTCCTTCTAAGGTCAATCGAGAAGAAATCAAACCAATAGAACCTTCCCCATGAAATTCTTTATTATTCCCTTCCTTCATATTTATTTCAACAACCGATGAGAGTCGCCCACCATATCGAGCTGGGAAACCGCCTTTCGTCAAAGTGACATTTTTAATAGCATCTGAATTAAAAACAGAAAAGAAGCCCAATAAATGTGAGACATTATATACTGGCACCCCATCCAAAAGAATTAGGTTTTGATCTGGGCTACCACCCCTAACATACATCCCACTCTGCCCTTCTCCACCAGATTGCACACCTGGCAAAAGCTGCAAAACTTTCAATACGTCTACTTCTCCCAGCAAGGCTGGTATTTTTTCAATTTGATCAATAGGAACAGAAACCTGACTCATTTGTGTCTCCTTCTGGATTTTTTTTGTCTTTGATGCGACAACCACCACTTCTTCAATCACTGAATTGGGGGTCAGTGTAAAATCAATGGTCATGTCCTTATCCAGCATTACTTTCTTCGTAATCGCCTGATAACCAACATAAGACGCAATCAGCTCTATTTCCCCTTTCGGCAAAGTCAAGCTGTAAAATCCATAAGTATTACAGGTAGAACCTGCCCCCGAATTGGCTTCAAAAAGGCTGGCCGCAATTAATTTCTCTCCTGTTTCGGAGTCTTCGAAATAACCACTAATGGTATAATCTTGTGCTTGCAGGGAAATTCCTAATAAGAGTATTAAGAATAAAAGTAGTTTTGTTTTCATCTTTTATTTTCGATTTAGGTGAAATTAATATTCGGCAAATATAGCTCCCTTTTTAGATGCCTTATTTGATTTTAAGAAAACTTTAACGCTATTTGCTCAAAATTAGCATAAAGGATCAATACTAAATATCCTGTCCAAAAATGAGTATCTTTCTGCCTTCAGTAGCGACTTTATCTTCTCCATCCCCAATAGAATATAGCGATTTACAGAATACAAAAGGATACCGTAAAGTTTAACAATCCTAAGACGCACCAAATTCTTAATAGTTACAGTAAAATAAAAAAAGGGCTAAACTTTCGTCTAGCCCTTTTCATAAGAATAAAAAATTTTTACATTTTATCATACTTTGCTTTTACCATTGAAGCAACATCTTCTGTTTCTTTAGCAAATAGTAAAGCGTTCATCATACTCGCATCTAAGATAATGGAATACTTACCTTCCTTGCCAATTTCTTTAATAATTTTATCCAATTTCTCAAGGATAGGCGTCAATAACTCTTGGCGTTTCAATGCCAACATTTGATCGGCCTTCTGTGCATATACCTGTACTTGTTGATCAGATGCATAAAAAGATTGCTCTTTTTCTTGTGCCTGCACCGCCGTCATATTTCCACGATTCTTCTGATACGCTTCAACATCGGCCTTTAATTTGGTGTCCATTTGCTGCAAAGTATCCAACAATGTCTTCTGATAAATCTGCAACATCGAATCAACGTCTGCGACTTCAGGCAGTTGTGCTAAGAAATTTCCCAAGTTAAAATGCCCTACCTTTTGAGCCGTTTGTGCATGCATTTGACCTGCGAAAAGCAATACAAAGGCAAAAAGAAGTATTTTTTTCATGTAATTTTGTTTTTGTGTGTTCAAGTAATTACGCACAACAATCAGCTTGCGTACTAACTAAACGCAAAAATACCTATAATTCGTGGACTTTCAAACGAGTTAACAATCTATTAAATAGGATTTTTTCAAACCGTTGATTATCAAGGATTAACACATAGACTAATAAATTCCCGGATTCTGGGCGCAATCGAGTTCTGCCCTATTTTATCAAGAAAAAGCAGGAAATGCGTACTAGAACACGGATTTAACGAATTAAGCACTGATTTTCCATGCGAAATAGGACCGGATTTCTCACGGATAATTTACTGACGTAAATTTTACCAGAATACTAATAGACTTCGTATCAAGTGATTTTATGTAATTAGAAAGGGAAATCCGTCAATTTAATTTGCGAAGCAAGTTAAAAATCCGTGCAGTCCCGTTAATTCAGTGTTCAGTCCTTTAAAACTAGGGGGGGGAGCAAAAATCCAATTGTGCCCCACAATCCTTGATTTTGGCTTAATTATCAAATCAAATATGCCCCAGAGTAGCCGTGAGTGCATCATCATCAAATTATCAAATTTAAAAAACATCAAATCAATAATCAACTAATAACTCCAATCTGGTAATAATCCATCCCCAAATCTTTGGCGAAAGCCCATAATTCCTTGTAAACCACCCGTATGAATCACCATGATTTGACTTCCTTCCGGAAAATAACCTTCTAAGATTAGGTCATTGAGTCGATACCAAAGCTTTCCGTTATAGATCGGATCTAAAGGAATACCTGTGCTTTCATAAAAAGCATTTATAAAATCAATCAACTCTGGCTTCCATTTAGCAAAGCCACCAAAATGTCCATCTTTCCATATTTGCCAATTCGTGTAGGGTTTATCCAAAAAGGAAGCCACCATTTCATCCACAAAATCCCCCTTCAAAGAAGAGAAACCCATCACCTTATCGGTATCCTTTACTGCTTGAACAATCCCCGCCATTGTCCCACCTGATCCCACTCCGACACACCAAATCATCGGTGACCTTTTCGGCATTTGCTCATCCACTTCAGAGACAATCTCCCCCACTCCTTTTAGCGCAAGCGCATTACTTCCCCCTTCCGGAATGATGTAGGCGTCTGGATATTGTTCTTCTATTTTTTGTAGAAATTCAGCATCCTTTCGTTGGCGATAAGTCGTTCTATTCAAATATTTTAATTGCATTCCTGCTTGCGCCTGCCTAGTCGGCAGACAGGCAAAAGCCAAAGTAGGAGATAATTTCTCCAATTCATCTCCTCTAATCAAACCCACCGTCTCAAACCCAAACATCTGACCAGCCGCTGCAGTCGCATGAATGTGATTAGAAAAAGCTCCCCCAAAAGTAACCAATTGACTTTTTTCTAACTCCTTCGCTTTCAATAGATTATACTTCAGTTTTCGCCATTTATTGCCTTGGACATATTTATGCAGTAAATCATCTCTTTTGATATAGACTTCAACATCATGCTCCTTCCATTCAGGCAAATTGACCTGCTGGATTGGGCTTGGTGTTTTTATGTTTGATGTTTGATGACTGATAACGAAGTGCTATTTAAATTTGGTCGAAGTTACTCCGTTTTGACCAATTTGCCAAATCCTATTTGCCCTAAATAACCAATCCAAGCACAAAAAAAGGGCGCTACAAATTAATGCAACGCCCCGGATCATTTGGTTAATATTAAATCTTAAAAGCTTTTTTTACTTTAGAGACAAAGTCTAGTTTTTCCCAAGTGAACAACTCCACTTGTTTGGTCTTGGTCTTATTATTAAAGTGAAAAGTAATTTTCTTCTTTTCTGGTTGACGTCCCATGTGCCCATAAGCAGCCGTCTCAAAATAAATGGGGTTCTTTAATTTCAAACGCTTCACAATAGCTGCTGGACGCATATCAAACAACTCCATCGCCTTTTTGGCAATTTCTCCGTCTGTCATATTGACTTTTGATGTTCCATAAGTGTTGACATATAAGCCAACTGGCTCTGCGACACCGATGGCATAAGCGATTTGCACTAATAGATTATCTGCGACTCCTGCAGCGACCAAATTCTTAGCCATATGCCGTGTTGCGTAAGCACCTGAGCGATCTACCTTGGAAGGATCCTTTCCAGAAAAAGCGCCACCACCGTGCCCACCTTTACCGCCATAAGTATCAACAATAATTTTACGTCCAGTTAGACCCGTATCACCATGTGGCCCACCAATGACAAACTTCCCTGTTGGGTTAATATGGTACTTGATGGACTTATTAAAAAGCTTTTTAGTTCTAGCAGGTAACTTTTTCATAACTCTTGGGATGAGAATTTTTTTCACATCATCAGAGATTTTTTTCAACATCTTCTTTTCTTCGTCAAAATCATCATGCTGCGTAGAAAGCACAATCGCTTCAATCCGAATTGGCTTATGGTCTTCAGAGTATTCAATAGTCACTTGTGACTTAGAGTCGGGGCGTAAATATTTCATTTGACGGCCAGTCTTCCGAATGGCTGCTAATTCTTGCAACAACATATGGGATAAATCCAAAGCCAAAGGCATATAATTATCTGTTTCATTGGTGGCATACCCAAACATAATGCCTTGATCCCCAGCACCTTGCTCTTCTGCTTTCTTACCGACATCTACACCTTGTGCAATATCTGGTGATTGCTCATGAATGGCAGAAATCACCCCACAAGAATTAGCTTCAAATTGATATTCTGCTTTAGTATATCCAATCTTCCGAATGACATCTCTCGCTGTTTCCTGCACATCAACATAAGCCTTCGAGCGCACTTCTCCTGCAACCACTGCAAGACCTGTAGTGACCAACGTTTCACACGCCACTTTTGCATTAGGATCCTGTATCAAGAAAGCGTCTAGTATCGCATCAGAAATCTGATCTGAAACTTTATCTGGATGTCCTTCAGACACGGATTCTGAAGTAAATAGGTAGGACATATCTTTATTTTTTTTAAAAACTCATTTTCTCTTTGCTTCCGCAAGGGCGCAAAGTTAGGGAATGTTTTGGTAATGGGCTATTTTTTCTTACTATTTTGGGGGAAAAAGATAGAAATAAGGGTGTTGGTATTGGGGTACGTCGCTTTTGGGACGACTTCGTTATTTGGGACACTTTTGGATATCAACTCAAAGTATCTTCACGCCCAAAACATGCTCTTCACCTACATACCCTTCATATCTATCACCAATTGCTATTGGGCCGACCCCAGCAGGAGTTCCCGTAAAAATCAAATCACCCATCTTAAGTGTATAAAACTGTGATACATAGGCGATGATTTGATCAAAATGAAAAATCATATCCTTAGTATTGCCTAATTGCACCTGTTCCCCATTTTTCCGCAAGGAATAAATAATCGGGCCTTCAGGTAACGGAATAAATCGTCCTATCGCAGCAGACCCATCAAAACCCTTGGCCAAGTCCCAAGGCCATCCTTTTTCTTTGAATTTTTTTTGCAAGTCCCTTGCGGTAAAATCAATACCAACCGTAATTTCACTATAGTATTTATGAGCAAATTTTGACTCAATATGCCGTCCATTTCGTGCAACCTTCAAAACCAACTCCCCTTCATAATGGATGTCTTTCGAGAAATTGGGGTAAAAAAAAGGCTTCCCAGGCAACAGTTGTGCACTATCAGGCTTTAAAAAGATGAGTGGCTCTTTTGGAACTGGGTTATTCAACTCCTTGGCGTGGTCGATATAATTGCGACCTATACAGATTATTTTCATTGGGCTCGATTATAAAAATTCACCACAAATGTCGGTAAAATCTAAGAAGAAGTCAAAAAAGTCCCTAAAACAACAGTTATACTCATTAAATCCCTGTCACATATTAAAAAAATACTGAATTTTATCATATCTTTAGCGGTCATAAATATTACATCTAGCACAAGTATATAAAAAAAACCATAATGAAACATTTCGGTATTTGCATTGCCTTGGTATTTCTTTCTAGTTCCATTTTTGCTCAATCCATTTCGTTTACCAACCCTGATTTTTTCTCCACCTGCAATGATGCGGAGTTTAAAGTCAGCATCACAAATAATACCACAGCAGATTTTGAGAATGTAACCATTCAGTTAAATTTTCCTTGCGAAATAGAATACGTCCCAAGCAGCATCACAGGTGCGACCGATGGCAATATTTCCAACTTAGTGCAGCCCAATTTTAATTTGGCCAACCTTCCTTCTGGAAATTCCATTGTTCTAACTTATTTAGCGCATGCTCCTTGTTCTGTTGCTGCTTGTGTCGATGCTGGCCAATTATTTAATTACAGTATGGACTTGGACTATACTGGCGGGCAATTGCATAATGTATCTTCTGGCGACTTTGACATGGAAACATCTTTACTCGTTTTCACGCAAGTGGACGCCCCCATCCTTCATGGTGTTAAAGGCCAAACACTTCTTAGAACTTTTACCGTCAGGAATACTCGACCAGGCCCTGTCCAATCATTTGTCTTTACCGACACACACCATCCTGGCCTAAGCATACAGTCCAATGTTGGCACGGATATTTCAACTTCAAGTAATGAATTAAAAATATCTCTCAGCGGAGCAGATTTTCTAAATATTGGGGATGGTGATGAATTATTTGAACAAGGAGAAGAGCTAATTATCACCGAACAAGTCCTTGTCAATATTTGTGGTCAAGAGCAAATTGCTGCCATTTCTGACATCCACCTTGGATGGGGCTGTGATGCACAAATTTGTCAAACTTTTGATTTTAATGCTATTGTGTATGTCGAAATAAACACTCAATTAGGGAATATCTTAGCCTTTGATTCTATCGTTGAAAACCCGACTTGCTACTGTAGTGCTCAACCACTCAGAGAAGGTTTAACTATTACAAATTTTAGCCCTTTGAATGATGCTTCCAATATATTCATTCAATTTAGCCCATTACCTGATGGTCAATTTTTCTTAGAACATAGTGCCAAAATGGTTGCCAACGGAGACACCACTAGTCTTGTTTCTTCTTTTCAAGATATATCTAATGCAGCCTGTATCCCATCAGATTCAAGCTATAGCAGGATGAGCTTTACCATCCCAAATATTCCAGCCAATGAGTCCGTCACTGTATTTTGGGACTTAGAGGTCTGCTCAGAAGAAACTTGTATAAGTGACGGTGTCTCTTGGACCTATTCAGGCTCCTATTACAAAGGTTGTACAACCCCAGAAGACTTCTATCATCTTATTAATTATCAGGTTATCCAACCAACTAGCTTGGTACAAGGTTCCATTGAATCCTTGTCACTTCTAGACAACCAAATCCAAACCATCAAATACCATGTAAGTAGTTTATTACTTGATAGCCTTTCGGGAACAATGAATATTTCTTTGGAGTTACCTTGCGGAATGTCCATTCAAAACCCAGTGGACTGGAGTTTTAATGGTGTCGCTGCATCCATGGTAAATATTTCAACAAGTGGAACGAATACTATCGTTGATTTAGATTATCCCCTACCCATGCCTAACACCTTTGGCTTTGTAGCTATTCCCGTATTATTTATCAAAGATTCACTCTGTTATTCCAATGAAAAACCACCCAAAGACAGCTTACTCAGCTCATGTACTTCTGTATGTGTCGGTACCGCTGGTTGTACCAAAATATCATCTGGAGCAATCATTAATGCGACTGTTACTTTAGAATTAGACGACAGCTGCAACCCAAGTTGCAATTTACAATATTGCAACCAAAAAATCACTACTTTTAGCAATGGGACTTCAGGCTTTTGCATTGACACAGTCCCTGGTTATGCGTCTTATACTTTCGACATCTATCGAACAACTTATGGACAAGCAGACAATGACGATAACCACGAACCAGATCTCATTGGCAGCTTAAATCTCAATGCTATCCGAACAGATCGAGCAGTCTATGGCGACAGCTTACACGCTAAGGTACAAGGAGTTGTCATCACAGATATCCCTAATGTATCATTTCCAAATGGATACATCGAATTCAGAATAACTGCGGATTCTTCTTTTGGTGTCCAAGCCAACTTAAAACCCCAAGCGCTAACAAAATTACTAAACCCTTTCACAGGCTTTCAAAATTTCAGCTCAACTTTTCGCATATTTGACAAAAGCGCTAACACGTACTACACTTGCCCTGTAGTTCCTGATGGAAACGCCCCAACACTAGAAGGGCAAACCCTACTTTATTACTATGACATCTCCCCTATTTCTCTAGCGAATGCAGGCGGAAATGTACCTATCAATTACACCTACGAAAAAGGAGATTCCATTTTATTTGATGCAGATTATCGGATTAATTACAACTTCGAAAATGGCTCTGCTTTTGGATTTTTTAGCCTAAATGTGGCTCCAACTATCTTCCTAACTGATGAGCCACTTCCCGACCGAGAGCATCTTTTTGCATGTAATTGTCAGGATAAAAATTTCGAAATCGCCAACATCACCTATTTTACGCATGATGGATTTTCCAGCTACATCGATATTTGTGAAGGTGAGACCGAAAATGGTGGATTTGCACTTCCATTTTATTATGGAGTCTTCCCCAATTTCTTTCCAAATGAATATCGAAAACTGGCTACACTCAACCAATTAAAAATACCAAAAATAGAAGGGCTAAAACTAAAAGAAAGTTACATCGAATTTGCCACATTGAATGGCCAATACATTTTAGACTATCCAGACTCTACTATCGTTAGCCAGAGCTCCATTGAAACCAGCATTATCTCTTTCCCAAATGAAGACCAAGAAGGTTATTATATTTTTAATTTTAGTGACTTTTCCGAAATGTTTTGGGACGATAACGTCTATGTGCGCATGAGATTCAATTATGAAAACTTAGGCTGCAAGTTCATAGGGAGAAACAACTACTTAGGTCAATTATCCAGTAATTTAGTACCCAATAACGATTTCTACCACACCCAAATAGACAGTACGATTTCCATTCGATTGACAGGTAAGCAACCGTCCATGAATCTAGATTTTGAGCTTTGCAATAAATTAGAATTAACCGATAGTATTTCCTGGAATTTATCCATCAGTAACATTTTGAATCAACTATGCCCAAATGATCTTATGACTGATGCGCCCAATGTCTGGTTATGGCCGACCACCGCTAATGGTTTAGTCGATAATTATCATCTTTTTGACCAATTGACAGGGCAAGAAATACCGATACAAAATGGAATTTTTCAACTAGACTCCCTACTCCAATGTGATTCCATTCATGTCCGGCTTACTGCCACCAATCACAATTGTTTGCCTGCAGATGTTGTTTTTAAATATGGCTGGAACTGCACCCCATTTACGGATCCTATCGCAACGCCCTGTGTCTCTTTCGAAAAAACTTGCCAAGTCACTTCCCCACCAGGCGTTATTGATTTAGTTCCAGACACGGCTGCCCTTTCTGCTTCGCTTTGTGAAGAAATGCCTTTCTCCTATTTAGAAGTATTTGATGCTGGGCTAGGCGCAGTTTATGACCTAAAAGCCAATGCGCAATTACCACCAGGACTTATCATCAATGCTGGTACTAGTGAGATGGAATGGCCAACAGGAAGTGGAAATTTCACACCCACCCCTGACCCTACAGATCTGGGAAATGGATTGTATCAATGGAATATTACCGATGCTTTGGATATCTTAAATCATGGGCTCCCTGGTGTTAATTCTGCACCAGCCAATTCAGTAACCATTCGCTTCAAGACATTGACTACTTGCGATTTTATTTCTGGTTCTTTTATTATTTATGCTGCTTCCGCAAAAAAAGTGTGCGATCTTCCGACAAATACTATAGCCAAAATTGGCGCCCCTATAAATATTACCAACATTTCAACGCCCTACACAACCACCATCACCATTGGCTCCGATGGCCTACCTGGATGCAATGACAGTTTATCCATCCAAGTCAATCTCAGCTTCACAGACACGACAGGAAGCAATGATGGGCTGTTTGCTCAATTACCACCCAACACGAGTTATGTCCCTGGCTCTTGCGCAGGAGACTTACCCAATTGTGAGCCGTCCATTTCTGGCAATGAATTGAATTGGATTTTTCCGCAAGGAATCACTACGTCGACTTTATCATTTAATATTGTTGGGTTTCTGGGGCAAGGCTGCCAAACAGTTGCGATTCCATTTTATGCCACTGCTCAAGCAAGTGCGCTTTGTGTTGGGACCAATCAAAATTGTAATATTAAAATTCAAACGGGGGCACAAATAACGACCATAGACATCGAAAAGCCGATTTTTTCCATCAACTCATTTATTGCTTATCCCGTTGCCGGAAATGATGAATTAGTTGACTTGGTGGTAGGCATCCAAAATGTGGGCATTTTAAATAAACTTCCTATTACAGCAAAATTATATTTTGACAATGATGGAGATGGTAGCGTATCCGCTGGCGATGCATTCATCCAAACATTTTCTTTCAATGAATTTCTAAATATTGGTGATGCAATTGTTTTAAATATTTTTGCGCAAGCGATACCCCCATCGGATGCTTGCAAATTAATGATTGTCATAGAAGAGCCTGAGAATTGCGTCTGTGCGACCACCACCCTAAATATTCAAGTGCCCATTTTATATCCCAATACAAAAAATGATACCATTTGCTCAGGAGATATTATTGCGATTGGGCGACCTGCTGTGGGTGGGCACAATTACCAATGGGCAAGCAACAATGACATTGCCTGTCTGAGCTGCTCGGAGACTAATTTCACGCAAGTGAATGAAACTTTTAATGCCATCACTCATCACCTTATTTTAAAAGATGATGCCGACTGTCTGGTCAGCTTTGAGTATATTATTACGGTGTTGCCGAAGCCTAGAATCTGGTCTGCGGACGAGCAAATTTGCCAAGGAGACATCGCAACCTTGGTGGCATCAGATGGAGTTACTTACCAGTGGCAAGGAGAAGGAATCACCGATCCTAATCAACAAATTCAAATGGTAAGCCCGATGTCAACGGGACTATACTCAGTCACTGTTATCAATGAAAAAGGATGCCAAAGTACTGATTCTGTAGTAGTTACCGTCATGGACAACCCGATTGCAGATGCTGGCTCTGATGTCTCTATTTGTCGGGGCAAAACCGCCCAACTGAATGCCAATGTTGCATCAGGACTAGATATTACTTGGACACCTGGATTTCCGATACTAGACAATCCAAGTATCTCCAATCCAACTATTTCAACAAACAGCAATACGACTTTCACTCTAACCGTTTCCAATGGAATCTGCATCGCGACAGATGAAGTCAATGTCAACTTTTTTGATGGTGTGGGTCTCACGATTTCTCAAGATACGGCTGTTTGTTTGGGCGACACGGTCACTTTAATGGTTCATGGGGCAGACACCTATATATGGACACCCAACATCTCAGGTATGTGTCAAAATAATGATTGCTCCACCATCCAAATTATACCAACAACCAATCTTCACCTTTCGGTAAAAGGTACAACTTTGGAAGGATGTGAAGATACCATTGGAGTCAATGTGACCATCATTGAAGACACCTTATTCACCAATTCTAACCTGAATATTTGCAATGGATCTAGTATTGTTTTATTTGGACAAACCATCAATAGCGCAGGAGTATATTGTGATACCATCGAGCATGCAGCAGGCTGCTACGAAGTCAAATGCATCAATGTGGGCCTACTAGACAGTATCATGGTAACAGCATCTATGCAGATTTGTGCTGGAGCAAGCTTTATGCTCAATGACCAAGTATTAACAGAATCTGGGATTTCCTGTGTCGATACCATTAGCTCGACTGGTTGTGACAGCACTTATTGCTTGACCTTGACGGTGCTTCCAAATCCAATGATTTCAATTAATCCTTCAGAAGGGGCCATCAAAATCGGAGATAGTCTACAACTCGAAGTCATTGGAAATAATATTAATGCGATTTGGTCTCCGATTGAACATCTAAGTTGTATCGAGTGCTTAAATCCTATCGCTTCACCCACCGAAACCACATGGTATTACGTACATACAAATGATTCAAATGGCTGCCAATCCATTGACTCCGTATTGATACATGTAGAGACTTTATGTGAATTAGATATCGAAATTCCCAATGCATTTACTCCAAATAATGATGGCAGCAATGATCTTTTTAGAGTAGCCAACCTAAGCCCTAATCTAGGAGATATACAAATAAGTATCTTCAGCCGATGGGGTAAAAAAGTCTTTTCAGGAAAAGGGAATAGCGGTTGGGATGGAAAAAACCAAGGTCAGGAATTGCCGTCGGATGTGTATGTTTACCTTATTGTTTTAGATTGTGTTGATGGGGAGAAGAAAATACTAAAAGGAGATGTTACTTTATTGAGATAGTGCTATTGCTTATATCGCAAGCCTAGCAGGAATTATTTTGAAAGAAAAATGTTACATTATTTGGTTTCTATTTTTTTTACCTTTACCTTTGCAATCCCTTAGAAAGTAAGGGGTTTATATCGCGGGGTGGAGCAGTTGGTAGCTCGTCGGGCTCATAACCCGAAGGTCGTTGGTTCAAGTCCAGCTCCCGCTACTACAAAGCCCTGATAATCATTTGATTGTCAGGGCTTTTTTTATGTCTAGATTCTAAATTCGTGTTTGGATATTAGTTATCCTGCTTGTATCTTTACTATTTCACGTCTTTCAATAACTTATAAATCTTTTCTTTTTGTGAAGGTCTTGGTGCATTCGCATCCACTACATTTCCTTTATCATCAATTAGGATAAATCTAGGGATAGAATTAATATGAAAGGCTCGGATAAAAGTAGATGCCCAATTCTTATCTGCTATCAATTGAATACCACCTAGGTCTTCTTCTTTTACCATTTTTGTCCAAGTCTTTTTGGCCTTAGGTTTATCCACGGAGATACTGACAAATTTTATTTTTTTGCCTGCAAAGGCCTTTTCTAATTCCTTCAAATGAGGAATCTCTGCTTTGCAAGGTCCACACCAAGTCGCCCATACATCTATATAAACATAACTTCCTCGCAAATCTTTTAAAGACATTTTACCTCCTGCATGGTTTTCATAATCTACAAATTCTGGGCTTGGCTGCCCTTTCATTTTTGCAAACATGGCTTTATTTTTCTTCTCTGATTGATAGGAAAAGGTAATTTGCTCTTCAAAATTTTTGAAGCCCTTTAATTCTTTTGCCTTAAGACCAGCATCTATATTTTTAGAAGCTTCGACAAAAGAAATAAAAGCTTTTTTGTAGGCCGCAATTTTATTTGTGAAAGCTTTTTCCTCTAAGTCAAAAAGTTCCTCGTTGACATATTGCTCTTCCAACCTATAGCGATCTGCTAAAAAATTTGAATTTTGTGCACCGTCACCCGAATATTTAACACTCTCATCAAACTCCTTTGTATCCAAAGTCAAATAAATATTATCGCCATTTTTTAAAAATATTTTGGTCACTTCATTACCATCCGAAAAAGTATAAACTTGTCCTTTTTCCGAACGGTGTAAAGTATCATCAAATATACCTGATGCTGAAATATGGAGATCTTTGTGATAACCACCCTCTGATTCGATAAAGCCATCATTTCCAAGGTGATTGGTGATATTCCCTGAAAAGTGGGCGAAGTTTTTTACCACATTTTTAGGGATGGAAGTTTTGGGGCTGCATGATATTATGGTCAAAATGAGTAAAGGAAGTAGGATTCGCATGAGTTGATTTTATTTAAAAGATTGCTCAAGATACGAATTCTTTTTTTGCGCAAGATTTAAATGCGAAAGTGAAGAACGACAATATACAAAAGCCTTGACAATCCTACGACTGTCAAGGCTTCCTAGCACTAGCGATTTTTATTAATCGGTTTACTTATAAAGCTTCACTGTACCTAAAGAACTCTCATTTTTCAACGTTAGAAAATAGATAGACGAAGACAAAGACGGGACAAAAAGGGGCTCAGATAAATCTACATGACTATCTGAAAAGATTGTTCTTCCTGAAATATCTGTTAATTGAACAGACCATTTTTTCGCTTTCATCTCACTAGATAAATCAACTAAGATACCATTATCAGAAAATCTAGCTTTAAATTCAAGATGCTTAGGATCTGTTATGGCCGAAGTAAAACAAGAGGTAAACACATTTAAATAGTAGTATTTCCATTCTTCATTGCTAAATAGCAAATAGGCCGCTCTACTTGGCACACCAAAGCCAAATTCGTCTGTATAATACAATGAATCTTTAGTTACAAGTATCCAGCTTTCTCCATCATCAAAAGTTTGTTGTCTTAAAGTAAAATTCTTTCTTCCTGTATCATCGTATTGGAATGTATCTCTCTGAAGAATTTCCCATGCACTTTCAAATTCATAATACTGTCTTAGAATACGCTGCCCATCAGTATTATAAGAAAAAACATCTTTAGTTATTGGATATGTATCTGAACCATCCGTTTGATACGAAACGCCTTCTATCAAATCACCTCCTGTATTGTATGAGTATACTATTGAATCCGCACGTTCTATAAGTCCTGAGTTACCATCTAAAACATACTCTGCTTTTGCTTTTAGTTGTTCGCTTTCATAATAATACTTATTGTATGATCCTAAAAGAAGGCCTGTAGAGGCATCGCCAAAAACTAGTCCAAAATCAGCATAATTTTCGGTCTTTAGCAAATTCGTTCCAGAAAAAGTATTTCTCGTCACTAGTATTTTTAAATCATAAGCCGTAGTCGTATCATTCCAATAAAAGAAGACTGTAGAATCCGAGGTGTTTTCAACGCCATAATTTAATGCTTTACCATAAGTATAGACTAAAGTGCTATTATAAAGCTCTCCGGCATCTACAGTCTTAGTTTCAAGAACAGAAGTGTAATAGTCGTCCGTAAAATCTATCGCTATATGTTGACTTTCCGTGTGAGTTAAATTCGAGTGTTCGTATTTTTCAATATCAAAGCAACCCGCCTCTTCTAAAACGGTGAAATCAACTTGGCTCATTACATCATGATGCGATTTCAATAAATTAGTAATTTTTTCTTGTGCTGAAAGACTAGAAGAAATTAATAAAAACAGGGTAAAAGTCAAAATTCTCATGTAACTATTATTTTAAATGTGAAATTAATTGATATTTGTTGTAAAGCACCTTTCTAAGAAAAAAGATTGGTGAGCTACCCAAGAAAAGAAAGGGAATTATAGCCTAGAATCTTAAATAACCTAAAAGGTATTTTAAAATTTCACTAATTGGTCTTGCTGAATAATCACACCAAATTTATCTTTTATCAAATAATAATAAGTGCCATTATCCAAGAAGTCAAGATCAATGTCTTGCGCCAAAATTTTATTTTCAAAAATTAGTTGACCCATAAAATTATAAAGTGTAAAAACTAAATCACTAGAAGTTGCTGATATTATGAGTGTTTCCCGAACAGGATTGGGATATACATTGATTTTATTCTTTCTTTCAAAGTCAACATTAATAACAGGAGAATATGCCTCCGTAAAATCAAGATCCACCATTTTTAAGCGATAATAGTTAATACCGACAATTGGATTCTGGTCCATATATCTGTAATCCAATTTCACTTCAGAATCTCCTTCCATATTGAGATCCGCAATTTCCATAAAATGGATTCCATCTCTTGCCCTTTCCAAAATAAAGGACTTACTATTAATTTGCGAAGCGGTACTCCAAAACAACGAAACGCCTTCCCCGCTCTGTTTTCCTGTAAAGGAAATCAATTCAACTGGCAACAACATATTATACTCAATGACTGAATAGAGCGTATTGGTGTGATCCACATCATTCCATTGGCTGGCCGATCCTAGACTTCCTGTGTTTACAGGCCATTGCGTAAGCGCAAGACCTAAAGCATCTTGGTTATTATTAAAATCATCTGGTTCATTTCCCCAGTTTGAATAAGCACCATTTACCGCACTACCATTAGCAGTTCCTTGCCAGAATTGTGTAGAAACACCATCATTATCGCCATCCCAAATCCACTCACCCTCCACACTAATATCGTTACCGCCTAGCCAGACATACGATGCACTACCACCGTCTGAAGCAACGGTATTTGCATTGTCGATACCAGCATCTTGGAGCGCTGCATATACTGCATCCTGTTCCTCTTGACTATTAATCTCTGCTAAATAACCACCTCTTTCAGCTGCAAAAGAAGCTGCTTCGACCCATGTTTTATTTTCTTTTACAACTTCATAGCTTTTTCCATCATACTCAAAAGAATATATATTTTGGGCAAATGGGGTCGTGCTCATACTCAAGATTAGCCAAACACTAAAAATAATCTTTTTCATATATCTATATTAAATGGTGAACCCAAAGCTAAGGATTTAAACGCAAACTTATAATGATGTGCGTCAAACTTTTTTCTGCCGTAGTAAAAAAAGGCCACCTCCAAAAGGAGGCAGCCTTAAATCTATTCCGGTATCTTCAAGCAGTACATGTAATAAGGCCCCGTTAGATACATCACTCCTGCTTCATCATCAAATGTAGGGGCTCCATTAAATCCATTATAACCATGATACCTCCATACGGTTTTACCTGTATTAATATCACTTACAAAAAGGTCTAAATCATCATAATAAATTAAGCCATTGTGCACTTGCAATCCACTAACACAACAACCACCTTTCTTCTCATAGTACAACCGCTCCCCTGTCGCTCCATCAAAAGCAATTAAATAACCCTGATCTGTGACCGTTATCAATTTCCCATCTGAAACGATATAATCAGAACTCAAAATACCTGCATAATCCAATGTCTTCTGCCAGATTTCGGCTCCAGTCTCCATATCCCAACAGTAAATCGTATAGCGACTCAAGTAATAGACACGCTTATTGACTTCATCTACTGCCGGTGGTCTAGAGTTGGAGAACTCCTCTGTAAAATCCATTTTCTGCCACATAAGCTTGCGGGTAGATAAGTTATACGCATAGAAGTCCGTTCGATTCTTCGGCCAGACAGTCCTTCGGTAACCCAAGTCTTGGAAAAACAAAATCGTATCTCCGTCCAATAACCGCACAACTGGGTGACGCAAGTCGGAACCAAATCCATCCTTGTCCGCTATATCCGTTGTAAATAGAGGTTCCCAATTATCCTCTCCAAACCCACCCATGTAAATCGTAGACGTATGGGTCACTTGAACATCACCTCCTTCATAACGCACTTGAAAAATCTTATCCTGGTATCCGCTCAGACCTGTAATAACCCGACCTTCTAAGTTGAAATGGGTTGCTTCTCCTGTGAGTAAGTCCAAAACGTATTGATCGTGTTTAGCATTTACGTACATCTGATTGCCATAAGCATACCACCCAGCAATCCCAGTCTCTGAGGGATCTGTCCATTGCCATAGAAATTTCTTTCCTTCAGGATTAAACAAACCTAGCGATAATTTATAATCATTCGAGGATGGTGCCAAGACTGCTAGCATATCTTTTCTACCATCAAAATGAAAGAAAAAACCTCCTCGGTCTCGTATTTGATGATTTTCATTTCCTTCATAGATCAGCTTGCGCCAAACCACAAAGTCATCTTCTGTAGTCTCCTTAGGAGGAGCTATCGGCTCTACCGTTTTTTTTGAACACGATAGACTTGATAGTGCTATGAGGAATATTAGTAATTGTTTCATTATTCGTCTAGTTTAAATACTTGGCCGTAGCGAGTGAAATTTTTTATTAGAATTAATTAAAAAATACATTTGATTAGGTTACGAAACACAAGATAGCAATTTTTTAATTAACCAAGCGATTCATCAACATTTTAATCATTTTTTAATAAAACTCATTCTATATACCTTTTTCCAACAAGAATTCTCACAATCACAACACCCTCACAATCAGCCACCTATCCGTTTATAAACGTTTACAAACGTATGTAAACGTTTATTAAACGAATAAATCTTCTAGTTGCCATCATCTTTGCGACAGTGAAAATCAAAATCAAACTATCAACAAAATACTAAAAGATGACTAACGCTACTGCTATTAATCCAAAAGACCGTACCTTCGATGTCGAGCAAAACTATGCACCTACGATTATGAGCAATCCTGAATTAGAACTAGCCTGGGAATTTATAGAGAAGACGAATAGAAGCATTTTCCTTACGGGAAAAGCGGGCACGGGTAAAACTACTTTTCTGCATAAAATAAAAGCAGAATCTCGCAAGCGCTTAGTTGTCGTGGCCCCCACAGGTGTGGCTGCCATCAATGCTAAAGGGGTGACCATTCATTCTTTTTTCCAAATGCCTTTTGGGCCTATTTTGCCTGAAAAGGCACAGAGTCAAAATCAGAAGGCAGAGTTTGCACAAAAATTTAGCAAGAAGAAGTTAGATATTATTCGGTCTTTAGATTTATTGATTATTGATGAGATAAGCATGGTGCGTGCTGACTTATTAGATGGTATTGACCAAGTGCTTCGGCGTTTTAAAGATCGTACTCGGGTATTTGGTGGCGTGCAGGTTTTGATGATTGGGGATTTACAACAATTGGCTCCTGTCGTCAAACCTCATGAATGGGATTTATTGCGCCAGCATTATCAAAACCCATTTTTCTTTAGCAGTTTGGCATTCCAACAAGCAAGTACATTGGGCATTGAGCTGAAGCATATTTACCGACAGGATGATCAAGTTTTTATTGACATTCTAAATAAAATTAGAAATAACAAGCTGGATTCTGCTTCCGCCAAAAAATTAAACGAGCGTTATATCCCAGATTTTAATCCTCCTAAAGATGCTGGATACATCACCCTGACGACTCATAATAATCGAGCCAACAGCATGAACCAAATGGAGCTGGCCAAGCTAACCGAAAAGAGTCGTTTTTATACGGCTTCTATTGAGGGGAAATTTCCACAGCATGCTTATCCGACTTTAGAAAGATTAGAATTAAAATTGGGCGCTCAAGTCATGTTTATCAAAAATGATAGCCAACCAGATAAGCGCTATTTTAATGGAAAAATTGGAACTATTATTAATTTGGACGGAGAGACCATTGTCGTTCGATGTCCCGAAGATGATTTTGATATTCATGTACAAGAAGAGGTTTGGGAGAACATTAAGTATTCCATCAATTCAAAATCTAAAGCAATTGAAGAAGACAAGGTGGGTTCGTTTGCACAAATTCCTTTGCGTTTGGCTTGGGCCATAACCATTCATAAAAGCCAAGGATTGACGTTTGAAAAAGCCATCATTGATGCAGAATCTTCCTTTGCACATGGCCAAACCTACGTAGCTTTAAGTCGCTGTAAATCTTTAGAAGGAATCGTACTAAAGAAACCCATCGGCGATAAAAGTATTATCAATGATGGACGTGTCACTTCCTTTACAAAGCAAGTAGAAGAAAACCTGCCTGGCCAAAAAGAATTAGATAAATCTCAAAAGACCTTCCAGCTTTTATTGATGGATGAATTGTTTAATTTTCAAAATCTGCTCTACCCCACTCAGCGGTTGACCACCATTTTTCATGCACATCAATCCAGTCTCAAAGGAACTATAATAGAACCTTTAACCAATGTCAAAGAAGCCATCATTGATTTGAATAAAATAAGTGCTGGATTCAAAAATCAATTATTGGAACTTAGTAAAAATGTAGTCTCTCCCGAACAAGATAAAACGGTTCAAGAGCGGCTCCAAAAAGGCATTGCTTATTTTCTAAAATTTTCGGAAGAGAAACTGTTAAAATCGTTTTCGGAAATCAGTTATGTTACAGAGAACCAAGGTGTCAAAAAAGACATGCAAAATCAATTGAAAAAATTTGATACAGGGCTTGCGCAAAAAATATTCACATTAAAAGCTTTAAGTACAGGTTTTACTACTGAAAGATATTTGGAAGCCCGTGCTAAAGCGATTCTTCAAAAGGTGACTTCAACAAGAAAAAAGCGGGAGTATAAAGATGTTGAGCATCCTATTTTATTTAAAGAAATTCGTTCTTGGCGTGATGGCATTGCTAGGAAGGAAGACATTCCTCATTTTCATATTATTACGCAGGCTACGCTCTTTGAGCTTTGTGATTTTCTTCCGATAAATTCCGAACAGCTTGCTGCTATTTATGGTTTTGGCAAAAAGAAAATGGAACAATATGGTGACGAATTAATCAACATCATTTCTGCTTATCGGGAAAAAACTGGTGCAGAACCAAAGGAAGAAATACAACTAAACAAAAAGAAAAGTAAAGCTTTGAAAGGGGAAAGTCACCGTACTTCTTATAGACTTTATGAAGAAGGAAAATCTATTGCGCAAATTGCAAAATTGCGAGGTTATGCCATCAGTACTATAGAAGCACATCTTGCGGTATTTGTTAAAAGCGGTGACATACCCATCACAGATTTAATTCCTGAAGCTAAGTATTTAGAATTAAAGAACTTGATGGAGACTATCTCTTATACGGGTCTAACAGACTTAAAGAAAAAGATTGACAACAAGTTTTCTTTTTTTGAAATGCGCTTGGTTCAGAATGAATTGAATGCCTAACCTTTATCTTGAGATAGAAGCACATTAATTTATATGGTTGTATGAATACTTCAACTACAGATATCAATAAGGTATCAGGTTTCTTTTCGCAAGAATAAAAGCAACCCAATCAAAAAGAGGCCACCATCTTCATGGTGACCTCTACTAATACAGGTAAAAAATTAACGTATCAGGGTAATATCTCCTTTATAGATTTTTTCTATTCCATTTTTCCACTTAACCTTTGCGGCAAAAACAAAAACAGCTGGGTCCATTGCTACTCCTCTGAATCTTCCATTCCATCCTTTCGTCGGATCGTTTGGCTGGAAATTCTTATTTTCGAATACCATTGTACCCCATCTATCATAAATTTTCAATTCTAAAATCTCTTCAATAGCGCTAGGCTCACCGTAGATTGTAAAACTATTATTTCTATCATCTCCACTTCCTGGTGCAAAAACATTCGGAATGAAAATATCTGGGTCTTGAACTGCTAATGTGATATTTGCGGAAGCTTTACATCCCAAGTTATCAATTACAGTAACTGTATAAAATGTAGTCTCTGTAGGATTTGCATAAGGATTCAAACAATCCAAGCAACTCAAAGAAGGCTCTGCACCCCAAATAACTGTATCCAAATTCCCTGGCAATATACTTGTGTAAACTTCAAGCATCGTGCTATCTCCATATTGTATTTCAATATTTGTTTCGACTAAAATTTCTGGAGCTTCTGGTTCTGGCAATGTCACTGTTGTATTATATTCACAGCCATTACCATCTTGAATCACAACATTATAACTACCCGGATCTAAATCCTCAAATACTTCGTTGGTTCCAAAGTTATCTCCATTATCGAATGAATAAACATATGGAGCCGTTCCTCCTTCAACATTTGTCACATAAATAACACCTCCATCTCCCATACAATTTGGCAAACTTAAATCTAAGTTTACATCCGCAATAGAAGGAGTTTGAGTAATTAATACTGTGTCATAAGCCTCACAACCATTGTATGTATCAAGCACATGCAAGAAGTATGTACCCTCTTCACCAATTATTGGATTTGGAGCACTTAGCCCTGACACAAATGAGCCATTTGCGGTTGCCCAATTAAATTTATAATTAGGATAATTGGCATTATCGACACCACCAATAGTCATCTGTAATTCATCACAATTCAAACTTTGATCTCCCCCCGCATTAGCAGCTGGGATATTAACATTCTCATGAACAGTAGTCTCTCCTGTTGTTTTACACCCATTGGAAATGTCCGTTACGATTAGTGTATAAGTTCCAGGCTCTTGAACCATTGGCGTTGCTGTATTGGCCCCAGCTTTAATATCACCATCTAGGGTTGTCCAGAAATAATCTAGGTTCGGATTTGAGCTTAATGTTGAAATCACGACTTCTTCTATTTTACAAGTTAAAGTGTCTGGTATTTCAGCTGTAAATATAGGAGCAACCATATCTTCAACAATAACTACTTCATCCAAATCTTTACAACCATTTTTTTGGTCAACCACAGTCATCGTATAGACTCCTGCTTTATCAACAATTGGGTTCATCGTCAAAGCACCATTTATAATATTCCCATTATCTGTACTCCATTGAACATCATAAACTCCATTTGCTCCAAACGCAGAACCTAAAAGTGTAATATCATCCATCAAACAAGTTAACTTTTGATCAGCACCTGCATTTGCAGAAGGCTGAACAATATCTTGAAGAACATCAACATCTACGGTCGAAATACAACCCGTTCTCTTGTTAAGTACTGTAAGGATATAATTCCCTGGCTTCCCAACCTCTGGTTTAAGAGTTGTTTCACCTGAAAGTATTAATCCATCGTCAGTAGTCCAAGAATATTCATAGTAAGCACCCAAGGAGGAGCCAAAACCATCTAGAACAATTCTATCTAATTTACAAGTCAAAACATCTGGTTCAGATACAGTTGATATCGGTTTCATTGTTTCATCTTCTATAACCACTTTATCCGTTGAAGTACATCCCGTTACAATATTTGTAACCTCCAAAACATATACTCCACTTACATCGACGACTGGATGTAATGTATTAGCTCCTGAAACAATATGACCTGTTGATGTAGACCATTGATAATTATACATTGCACCCGTAGAAGACTGGTCTCCATTCAACGTAATTAAAGGCTCATAACAGGTAATTGTATCAGCAACTCCCGCCTTAGATATTGGTAATAAATTTACAATAATATCAATTGAAGCTTCCGCAAAACAACCATTTACATCTTTATATGAGTACGTTATGGTATGAGTCCCTTCACCTGCTATTACTGGATTAAATACCTTTCCACTAATTCCACTACCCGCAAACGTACCTCCAAGAGGACTGCCTAATAACGTGACTGGTAGCTCGTCTATACACATTGGTGCTATTGCAGCAATTGCAACAATTGGCAATGGATTTACAATTATAATTGCTGTCGAGATATTTGTACAACCGTTGCCATCTGTGAAGCTATACTTTATGGTATGAGTTCCCACTCCTGCTGTCGCTGGTTCAAAACTCATTCCATTGACTCCTAGACCACTAAACGTGCCATCTACTGGTGTGCCTGACAAAGTAATATTGGCGCCATCTACACACACTGGACCATAAGTACCTGCTTCCACTATTGGTAAGGCATTTACTATGATATCCGTGGTTGAAGTATTCGTGCAACCGTTCACATCTGTATAACTATAAGTAATCGTATGGGTACCGACAGTTGCTGTTGCTGGTTCAAATACACCATTGTTTACACCAGCACCACTAAACGCTCCACCTACTGGCGTGCCTGATAAAGTGATATTTGCACCATCGACACACACTGGTACATAAGTCCCAGCAGCTACTATTGGTAAAGCATTTACTACTATATCTGTGGTCGTGCTATTCTCACATCCGTTACCATCCGTGTAGGTATACGTGATTGTATATGTTCCTGCTCCCGCTGTTGCTGGTTCGAAACTTAGTCCATTGACGCCAGTACCACTGAACGTACCGCCGACTGGTGTGCCGACCAACGTAATATTGGCACCATCTACACACACTGGACCATAGGTCCCAGAATCTACTATTGGTAAAGCATTTACTACTATATCTGTGGTCGTGCTATTCTCACATCCGTTACCATCCGTGTAGGTATAC